>PVIC010001184.1:0-96634 GCA_004025085.1 Thryonomys swinderianus
GTTAGACCTCAAAGGTCGCTCAGGCTTCTCATGTGTTTAGAAGGCACCATGGGTGCACTATAGCTGACTTACTCTTAGGAGGTGGGGCTGGTTGGAGGGGGCCATTGTGGGAGTGACTAGAAGGGTATATTCTTGTCCCGGGCTGCAACCCTTTCGCTCTGCTTCTTGGACACCATGATGTGAAAACTTTCTTCTACGTAGGCCCTTCCAGCATGCCATTCCTGTCTTGGAGACAGCCAACTATGGATTAAAAATGTGAGCCAAAATTACCCTCTTGTTCTTTAACTTGTGAATGTTGGCCTTTTTTTTTTTTTTTTTTTTGAGACAAGGTCTTGCTTTATAGTTCAAGCTGGCCCTGAGCTCACTATGTAGCCCAGTCAAGTTCAGCAATCCTTCTGCCTCTGCCTCCCGAGTGCTGGGATTACAGGCGTGAGCCACCATGCCTGGCATTGCGGTATGTGGTACTGATTGTTGGTGGGTGTGAATCACCACACTTGGTATTGTTGTATGTGGTTACTGGAGATCAAACCAGGGACCTTGTGCTTGCTAGGCAGGTGCTGGAACCAACGGACTAAATCTCCTGCCCAGCATTGGGTAATTTTGCTCCAGTGACCAAGACATGTTTTGTTCTGTCATGGGTGCTGTGGTAGGATGTTCATATCTCACTTAAGGAAAGGATTATTTTTCCAGCCACTGTGAGTACCTCCTAAAAATGGCCCCAGCGACCAGGCCCCTGTGGGACCTGCCCCAGAGGAAGAACACTATCCAATCCTAGGCCTCTCCTTTTTCCAGGGGTAGCCTGTATATACGGGTCTACCCACTAGTATAAAGGCTCACGTCCCTCGTCCCACCTGGGACATCCATGAGGAGCCACTGGTCTCCAGGATTCCCCATGGGGAAGGCTAAAGCCTCTTCCGGGATAGCAGCTCAGCTGTTCTCTACCCAATCCCGCCTCCTTCCCTTTTTAAAGTGCCGAACTCAATTATGTGCTCCATGTCAGCGTGTGCTTCTCGGGGAGCCCAGCATGCAGCAGAAGCTCCTTCCTCTTGTTCTCTGCCTTGTTGCTGTGTTTGAGTGGTTGCTACGGAATTGTTTAGTGTTGCTGCTCCCAGCTGAGCAGGCCCAGGCTCATCTTTTCATTCATCAGTTCCTCCAAACAAGTGGTGGGTGAAACTGACACTCTGATGTCTTATTGACTGAATGCAACTTTATTTTTCATGAAAAATAAAACAAGCAAACTTTATGTACTCATCTATAACAATATCCAAAATGTTTTCTGTTGTACAAATGAGATCATTTTAAAAGTTTGTGAAGAATTCACTCTCCATCCCCATATGCCAAAATATGATTTTTATATAATTTAAACATATGAACAGACTTGGTATCATAAAAGCATTGGAAACACTAGAAAAAGTATTGGTATAAACAACAGGTTTTATGTTTTGATAGTGAATAGCACTGCAGATGGAACGGAATACCGTGTGAGGAGCTGAGTCAGGAGGCGCATTGGAGCCTACGGCTTGGTTCACTTCCCACTTTGAGCTTGGTAGCCACGCCCAGCTTCAAAAGCCGGGTCCTGTGAGAGTCTATTACTATTTAAGGACAGGAGGGAGAGTTTCACTCAGAGGTTATAACCGCATGTGAGATGGGATTATTTTAGATGTTTCTTTTTTTCCTTTTTTTTTTTTTAATTGGAAAGGTAACTTTGTAAAGATATCTTACGGAGACTGGACTTTCTAGCCTCGCTGTAGTTTTGCTTCCACCCAAGTCAACATGAACTGAGAGGGCAGAGAAATACCACTGTGGCTGTTTCCGAATCCAAGTACCTCTTGTCTAATTGCATGAAATCTGGACTCTTTTTTGTTCGTGGACTCGGTGTCTACCCAATTTAACACCAGGTTGAAGGCCATTTGCTGTGGATAGCAGAGTTTAATGCCCATGGGAATTTGATACGAAGAAATTTTTTACATACAAATGCTCCAGAATTGCTGTAAGTTTTCTCCAAAAAAAGTGAAGGCTGTGGCTACAGTTTAAGGACAATACATATTCTTTATAGGCTTGATCTTTATGCATTTCAGGGATTTTTAAAGAAAAAAGAAATGAGCTTCCTGATACCCTAAAAATTTTCAGGTAGATTTCCTATGGAAGGTACATTTAGTTCAAGAATTTCATGACTCTCTAGGTGAGATAATGAATCTTGTTTTAATTTTATTTAGTTGGTAGCTACAGGGAAGTCTCATCTCTCCTCTATCTGGAAACAGGCCGCGGGGCTTCCTCCACAGTGACAGTGGGCAGGTCTCTGGATCCCTACTGTATTTTTGATTGTAAGACTTTTCCCCACGCTGTCCAGTGGGTAAGCATATATGTCTGTAAAAGTCTGAGAATAACGAGCTTCAGAATCTCTTTTCAATTTTTTTGCTACTAAGTCATAATCTAAGAAAATGTTCCTGTTTTTGAGTTTGTCTTTCACCCACTGATTTGATATTGTAGAGAAACAATATTAAATCAAGAGGGACAGTGCCATAGTTCAATGGTATAATAGGTTAATGAGATGTTGTCTCTGTCTTATGGAGGACCGAATTTTCTGCATCTCGGGGGTTTCAGTAGACTGTTTTCCTTCATCTTCCTACTCCCACAAAAAGGAGAAAAATAAGGTTCCTTCAAAAACATCTAATGACTTGAGGCCAAACATCGTTTTGCAGCCCAAAGGACCCAGATATGCAGGTCACGTTGATGGATTCTCCACTCTGTTCCAGGGCAGTTACAAGATTCTGAGCTGCAAGGAGATGCTGGAGTTTCCCCAGGCTGTACACACACTGGGAGCGATTTCCTGCTTATGGGCCCCTACTGGGTATAGCCTGAACTTCTAAGTGCCCTGAGCAACCTGCTCTCCTGAACAATGGGAAAGTGGCCCGCAGCCTCCAGCAGGTGACGAGAAGAGGGTCAGTACGCAGGTGTTTATCAAGTTACTGCTCAGCTGTCTTAATTGTGGCTTGGCTCGATAAAGCTTCTGTCGCGAATACAGTATTAATTTCTTCAGGGCACAATCAGATGGTGGATACATTGTACTTCAAGGAAGAAAAAAACTCTTGTAATCTAGTTTTGGTTCATTTTAATAGTACCTCACTTCACTGACTGCCCCTCCGAATTAGCGGTTATTTATTCATACAGTGCAAAGCCATGCTTTGGGGGGCCTGGACGCAGAGCTTTGTGTATCCATGGAGGCAACAGCGGAGGCAACCATAGGTGTTCTTCCTGGAGGGGTCTTCTGCAGGGTCTGAGCTCACCCCGGCCACTCCTAGGAGACCTAACCCTTAGTCCACAAGGAACTTGGTGGTGTGGATATGTCACATAGTCTACAAAAATTTGACTTGTTGATTTTTAATGGTTCAAAGCAGGCAACATTTCCCTTATCTTATGGTTTTCTTCCTTGAGGTTTATTTAGCAAAATGGAAAGGCAGCAGCCTGTGTGTACGCGGGTAGACCCCGTACACAGTGCATTCCCCCTGCAGGTGGGCAGGGCCTGAGACCTCAGCAAACTGCAGATGATTTCCAAGGATCTGGCTCACAGGAGAGGAGAAAAACCAAAACCAACCTCACAGTCCTTTTTCAGAAGACCTCTGAGACTGTGGTTCAGAAAATGTCTCTCAGGTCCAGAACACAACACTATTTACATCAAAACCAGAAGTTGCATCATTCTTAGTAACAAAAGTCTATTTTAAATTAAAAAAAGAAGATTAAACTGGGCCAGTTGGAGACTCTATGTATTCAATAATACAATTTATTAAATCCTGCCAGTTAGAATTATCCTACTCTCAGACAAAATATGTCTAAATTGAACTCTAGACTTCTAGGGGGAGGGAAGAGGGAGAGAAAAGAAACGTGAAAGGGCTTGGAATATCTTCCTAGCCCCTGAGCCATGCAAGCTGCTGCTCCCAGGCTGTGCTGTTTCTCAGTCTTTTGCTTGTATTTTCATTTAGATCAGGCTGTAAGTTTTAGATGTTCTGTTTCCATAGAAAATAGGTGCAAGGCTAAAAAAAAATTAGGGTGGATTTGTTCTGCTGGAGTATTTTACGAGGTGGGGGCTTCAGGTTTTCCAAGCCATCTGACCTTCCTTTCTCAGTTGGAGATGGTGTCCTTGCCCTGAGTTTGTTAATGAAATTTAGCAGATGCAGGCTGATTTAATCTTATGCCTCTCCTTCCCTTTCCTCATCGGCCTTTCCAGAATGCATTTTTATTTTTCATATTAGTAATCATCTGTTTGTACACACACACACACACACACACACACACACACTCTCACTGACTTCCACCTACTACATGCTGGTGATCAGTTTCCAAAGGTCACAGTCAGTTTGTCACTGTCCCCAAGTGCAGTTGGGCACTGTTTGGCACTAAGTCCAGAACTGGCAACCCTGGGGCTTGCTTCCTGTACAACCTGAATGGCAGGCCTTCTTTTTATCCCAAGATGCTTTAGTTCCCCAGTGCTAGTCTTAAAATAGAGGCCTCAGTTAAAATGATTATAGGCAAGAGACTTGGGGATGACCCTGAAGCCAGCCCTCCCCAAGCTCTGGTGCCTGGGACGTGGGAGGAGGGGAGGGGAGGATCACAGGAGTGTGCGACACCTTCACCAGCTCTCCGTGCTCCACGGGCTACACTCCTCCGGGCCCTCTGAGTGGCTTGCGTGCTCTCCCAGGACACTAATACTGCATCCACATTTTTACTGACTCATATCAAAAAAGCAAGGGAATGTGAAATGTTTACACTAAATCAGTGGATTCAGGAAACTCAGAAAGACTATAAATAAAGAACTACAGTCTTCCTCTGGGTATAAAAAACTTCTTGCAAGTCACTAGCCACGTGTGCTGCCGCTTTTTTCTCAGTGAAAAAAGTACTCGCTAAGGTGCCTAGAGCTGCAGCCTCTCTACTCTGTCACTTTGCAGGGTTTTTGTTTGTTTATTTTTGTTGGCAGCAAAGTTTTATTAAAAGTAGGAAAAGAGGCTCTGCAGAGCAAGACTGGGTAAGTAAAAGCAGGCAAAGGAATACGCTTCGCAGTGTACGGCCATACCACCCTGAACGGCCCAATCTCGCCTGATCCCGGAAGCTAAGCAGGGCTGGGCTTGGTTGGTACTTGAGGGGCGAACCCGCTCCGCAGAGTGAAGGCGGACTGCTGTGAAGGGCGACGGTGGCCTCCCTGCGGCTGAGCCCAGCACGGGGACGCTGCCTGCAGGCTGCTCTGCACGGACAGCTCCAGGGCGGCAGCGGCTCAAGCGCCCAGGTCACCTAGCGGGGGAGGCGCCACGTGGTTTGCCTCCACCTTTTGTGGTTGGTCAGCTGGCTGCGGCTCGACCAGTTCTGGAAGACTTTCGAGTGTCAGGAAGTGCTGTGTTTTACGATCCCGCTCTTCCTCTTCCTTCGGAATCTACTCTGTTCCTTCTTTTCCGCTCTGATTAGCCACCAAGTGTCGTCATTTCAGTGAGCAAAAGCCCATCTGTGCCCGGGGAATTCCCAATGCGGAGAAGGCCTTGAGGGGCCGGAAGTGCAAAGCGGTTTTAGACCTCTTCCTTGCCGGGCGAGGGTGGCCTCTGTGACGTTCAGCTATACGGCTGCAGTCATGGGGCTCTTCTGCCGGGGATCCTGGGTCCGGTAGGGGTGGCGGTCAGGGCTGCCCCCTCGGGGCCCTGCTCTGCCCATCTCCTGATAGGCTGGCACTCTTTGATGCTGGGGAGGAGAAGGTGGAACGTCTTGTCGGAAGGGTCCTTTGGGCTGGGGGGCCTGTGGGGGTGGGTAGTACTGAGGATACCGCAGGTCTGTCACCCTCAGATCTGGGGGGCGGCCGTAGCCTGCCTTGGGAGGGTGTCCAGGATGAGGCCCTGGGTAGCAGGAAAGCTCCCTTTCTTTGTAGAGCCCGCGGGGCGCTGCCGTCAGGTAGTCCACGGGGTCTGCTGGGCCTCCCCTGGAAGAAAGAAGAATGCACAAGAGATGCTGTGAAATATAAAATATTCAAAGGGAAAAGGGGTGGGATAAGTGATGAGGGATAAGAAAAAATATGATGTTTTAAAAATATGCTGTTTTAAAGAAAAAACATGAAAGAAAGCATATGTATATGGGGTGGGGTTGTAGAGTGGGTAGGGGATTGGGTAAAAATGAGAATTAACACATGTCATACAGTGGTACACATGAAGTGTGATCACAATGTGTATATAAAATGTACCAATAAAGAATTCAATTAAAAAAAAGAAAGAAGGGACGAATGTCAGCAGTTACCATGCTACCACCTCCCCAGCCAAAGACCAAGTTCCTCAGCCTCTTATGCTGTTGGTTGTGGTCATAGATCAGGCCTGGCCAACGGGATGTGAGCAGAGGTGACATGTGCCCTGAGACACAGGAGGGAACCTTCTTCCTTTCCTTTTTGGCCACTGGAGCAGCCATGCTAGACTCAAGGTGAAAACTATGGGCTGAAGAAGAAAGAATGTAGGAGCCTGGGTCCTCAGCTCCATGAGGCCACCACGTCAGGGAGCTGTGCTTATACTCAGATTGATACATGCCAGAGAAACACACTTCTTTATACCCTCCCATGCTGGCCTGTATTACGGGAACTGAACTTGTTTCCCCAATGAGGCCATGAGTTTGGCTCTCTTATGCCTGGGCCCCGTGGACCCCCATCTCTTTTTCGTCTTTTTTAATTTTTTTTTGAGACAGGTTCTCACTTTGTAGTTCAGGCTGGCTCTGAGCTCACTATATGGCCCAGGCAAGCCTCGAACTCAGCAATCCTCCTGCCTCTGCTTCCTGAGTGCTGGGATGACAGGCATGAGCCACCACGCCTGGCACTGTGGTGTGTGGTATTGATTGCTGGTGGGTGTGAGTCACCATGCCCAGCATTGTATGTGGTTTCCGGGATTGAACTCAGGACCTTGCGCTTGCGAGGCAGGCGCCAGAACCACTGAGGTAAATCTCTGGCCCCCTTCTTCATCTTTCTGAAGCTGGCTCTAGAAATGGTTTCAGAAATGTAGAGAACACTTGGAGTCACAGGGTCCCCGTGCACTGTGCGAGCTTTCCTCTGAGGCTGGGTGGTAGCTCACTGAGTGGGCTGTGGCCTAACTCTGGTTGGCTGCTGTCACACTGCCGTGAGGGCCACTGTGTCCTCCTTTCTATAGTCTCTAGAAAAAGTCCCAACTTGGAGTTGGACATTATACCCGTAGCATTGTGAGGTAATGATTTATACCATAAGCCAAGAAGCACCACCTGACCAGTAGCAGAGTTGGAAAAACCAAAACAGCGGCAGGCTGCTGTGTTAACAGACAGGCACCGAAAGGCCCACGGCAAGGATAAACACTAACAGGAAGTGAGCCCATATGGATCTTTCTACTGAAGACAATAAGCGTCTTCTGATCTGCTTGCAATGGCAGAAGCCACGCGTCTCTAGACAGTGTGCAGATGACACATCTCGTCTAGCCCGGGGTTAAACACATAACTTCTGTTTGTGGTTCTCAGAAGCCCACACATGTTCTGCTTACATACTTGCTGCCATCCCTCATCACCAAGTCCCTGGGTCTCTGTACTTAGTCCCTAATCCCTCAAACCCTGGTTTTTGATCATTTTTTTTCTTAAAAAAAAAAAAAACAGCAACAATAATAGTTAATGAAAATATCTCCAATGTCAGAGTAAAAACTGTTAGGGCACTTGAAAGAAATGACAGGGTGGTAAGAATACAGTGTCTGGTTAATCAGGCGCTGTCAGGGAGGGTCAAAATCACCCTGCGACATGCAGCGCTGCGTGTTGAATCAGCTCTCCACGTTCGCCGAATCAATGGCGATCTGACAGGCTTGAGCTCGGGTGTGTGTCAGGAGGCCCGCGAACAGATCGGCGAGCACGAGCAGTACAATTCACTCCACTCTTTTTTGTGTCTTAATTTGGCTACGTATAATAATGAAAGATAAATCCGCAAGCTTGGGCTAATTTAGCTAGTGAGAGTTTTCAGATAAAAAAATTAAATTGTTTACGTACAAGTTATTATAATATCAGCTGCTATTCAGTGCAGTTTGCTTTGCTCTCTTTTAAATTGCCCATGACAAATAGAGCACAAATACATCATCTGTCACTGCAGTCCCAGTAAATAAAGGATGTAGTTTTCACCTTCTTTTTCCTTGGAAATTTCACTTTTGATTTAGAAAGCTTGCAGCACTCACTGCATCTTTCATGGTAAGAATTTTTAGCTCCCCTCCAACACCACTATGCTCGTTTCTATTTCCTTTTGGCTCACGTTGGAGATTTCACAAACACTTAAAAAAAATCCTTAACCTGTGCTTTCTCTCAAAATCTACTGAAAATATTTCTGCACGAAATGAAACATGTGGCTTTCTGCTCTTGTTTTAAGCCCTTAGGATAAATCACTGACATTTGCAACATGCAAACATTATCTGCCTTAAAATGAACATACAACCGACTCTCCCTCTGGACTGTTAGCATGAATGTTTCCTGTTTAAAAGGGGAAGAGAGAAAGGAGAAATTCCAGGCCTTGGACTTTTAGGGTCCTGTTCTGTCTCTAGAGAGTTCTCTCTTTTAAAACAGAACATTATAAAAGACAGGCATGCCTTTTTTCTTTTTAATTTTTGGAGAGACAATCCAGATCAAGTGGTGACAGGCAGGGCAGAAGCCACCCTCAGTGACTCTGTGAGCACACACTCCACACACGTGGGAGATGGTGGCTATCTTGTCTCATACACCTCGTCCTCCCACAGACCCAACCCTCACTGAATGGAGGGGGAAGGGATGTTTTCCCATGAGCAGATAGGGAGACCTCAAGAGACCTCTGTGGTCTCAGATGGCTTCTTCTGCAGGAGATTTTCCATCTGGGAGTTTTGCTTATGTGTGGCAGAAGCCCGTAGAAGTAGCTGCTCATTGTCAAGAAATGAGACTATAGAAGTTATCTATTTTAGTAGAATCCATTGTAACAGTTACAATTTTTAAATTTGTCAGAGAGGAAAAAAAAAAACAATGAGTTTGTCTGTATGAACATCATTTAGGGTTTAAATAGTTTTGTAAGAGTTTTTTTCCCGGGGGGGGGTCACTATATTGCTGTTGTTTATAATAATTTTTTTCTTTTCAAAGCTGAGTGTTTCCTAGACTGGACGATTACATGCATGGAGAGTATGTGTTCCTGCATACATATTCATGTGTACATTTTTTTTTTTGAGTCAGGGTCTCACTTTGTAGTTCAGGCTGGCCCTGAGCTCACTATGTAGCCCAGGCAAGCCTCGAACTCAGCAGTCCTCCTGTCTCTGCCTCCCGAGTGCTGGCATTATAGGCATGAGCCGCCAGGCCTGGCATTGTGGTATGTGGTACTGATTGCTGGTGGGTGAGTCACCACACCCAGTATTGTTGTATGTGGTTACCAGGGACTTTGAACTTGCTAGGCAGATGCTGGAACCATTAAGCTAAATCTCTGGCCCTGTTTGTTATTATTTTTCTTAAAATAACCTTCCCATTAAAAATGTTACACAGAAACCATATTTATTTAAGGAAAGAGAAATAAGTAATATTTATTTTTTCTTTATAACACTTTAAAGCAATTGTCTGGAAAGTATCTTTTAAATTTTTTGCTTGATTTTCTTTCTGAATAGGCTCATTTCTAGAAGTCACAAGTTTTCAGATTTTTCTTTAAAAGTTCCTAGGAAATGTCCTAGGCAAAAAGCCAGCCTTTTGGTAGTGATATCTTCATTTTATGGCAGGATGGAAAACGTGCCCCTGTGTTTGCTGAGACAGTCTTAGGTGTGGAAAGCACTCAGCATCCGGAAGACAGAATGACTGGTAAACTCTTCACGAGGGACAAAGTGGCTGCGCCCCCCGAGTAGAGGAAGGGGCTCTAGCACTGCTGAATCCTTCTGTCTCTGCACTGCCCTCTTCATCATCAACTGCAAAGAAAGTCTTTGGTCTGTGCTCACCGCAGCCAGCCATTCCCACCTCATCTGTCCTTTGCCCCGCCTTGTGCATGGAACATGGGCACGGGAAGGAAGACGCTGAGTCTTGTGCGTCTAGTAATCCTGGGGTTTGGCTCAGCACACCAAAGGTGTTTTATAAATATAGGCTGAATTTGTTCAAGAAAAAAAGCTACAAACACACAGATCAGTGCTAGAGGGTGAAATGTGGGTGGTGGGGAGAGAATAGAGGAAGTGGACTCATTGGGAGCTGGAGACCAGCAATGCTTGAAGTAGGACGGACTGGTGATTTCTGCAGAAGAAAGGAAGTGTGGGGTAATGGTGACTGAGTAAGCACTTGCATTCAGTCCAATACTGAAAGACTATAAACTTTATAAGAGTAGAGATTTTGTCTTGTTCATCAAAATACGATCATATTGTTTAATCTCTATTGCTTTGTAGAATACTTGTAACATAGTAGGTGCTCAATAAATTTTTCACTAGACCTTAGTTACCTTGGTTTATCATGATCATCAGTATGTTCAATGGTGTTTAGAGAATTGAGTTGTTTTGACTCAAAATTAACTATGAGCTGGGCTTACTAAGTGTAGACAGGTATATTTATGCACTGATCAGTTAAAGAATATTTTTGGAAAGGAATTTTCTTTGCTTCTTCATGAGAACACAGATGATGGACGGCTTTCATGTAAGCCTGTCATGCCCAGGAGGGAAAGAAACTAGGATTATGCAAACTTTTCTATTATCTGCAGTAATTCAGTGCCCTTTCCTCTCAACTCAAGAAAGAGCAAGGGAATTCATGAGGGGAGGAGAACTTGAGTCTGCCATAATTTATTTAAGTAATTATTTATAATGTTTAGTCTTTTAAGTATCACTGACAAATCTTTGCCATACAGAGTTTATCAGAATTCATCTGCCTGTCTCAAGGTTGAGTTAGAACCATAGCTGTATCTCATCTAATGATCTCCTTTTAGGAGAAAGAAGGATAGATGAAACTAAAAAGTTGGAGAGGTGTGTCATGGTTTATGTCTAGATGTCCCTCAGAGACTCCTGTGCTCATAGGTGAGTTTTTGAGAGGTGACTGCATCACAGGTGTGATTCTCTTCACCGGATTAGTCTTCTGGTGAGTTAATAGCTGAGTGAGATGTTGGGAGGTGAAACTTGGTAGGAAGCGGGGTCACTATGGGTGTGGCCTGGAAGGGTATAGTGTTAGTTCATGGAGGTTTTCATCCGTAATTGGTTGGCTCTAAAGCAGGGAGGGTGGTAGAAGGGCAACAGTTCATAGTAGCAGAAACAGCAAAACCAACAAAGGGCCCAACAGTGTCTTTCTGGTCCTTTCTGCTTCCTCAGATTGCTGGGATCAGGATGGTGCCAAACCAATCACTCATGTGCGGCGGTTTAGTAATCAGACACCCTTAAGCCCGCGTCACACACTCTAGATTCAGCTACCTCAGAAAAACAGGACCATCAAGACACAAATCATAACAGGTATGTATCTCTCCTTCTTTGATCATCTTCTGCTTCCTGCATGCCATGCCATGAGCAATTCTGCCTCCTGTGTAATACCCCTCTGCCCTGGAGCCAGCCGACTGTGGACGGAAACCTTCATAAACTGTGAACCAAAATGAACTTTTCCTCCTTTAAGTTGTGGGTGTTAGGGTATTTTGTCCCATCACGGACAAAGTAACAAGAGAAAATAACTAAGATGTACAAAAGTTTGCTTTGAAAATGTAAAGTTTTGAGAAGTTTAGCAGGTAAATATGTTTGCAGTAGAAAGCATGAATACAGTGAAGAATGTATGATCAAAGGTGAGAATGTATAGCTTAGGCATTAAGCATTGGTTATGGAAAAGTTTCCAAAGGGCAAAATCTCTTATCTTTTATTTTCTGTAAGGTACTGCATGTGCTGTTAGCAGCCAAAACAAAGATAATTTTTTAACTTCAAAGGCTGTCTTTATGGTTTTCCTTTTTTGGTAATAAATGACTGTGACCAAATTTGGGGTTGGAATGGAAGAGCATAAAGAGATGTGAGGGTCTTGGTGCCGAAAGACTTGCTTATCTCCACTGGTAGAGAGTGAACAAGTGGCAAAACCATACTTCAAACATGCCACGCAGAGGACTTAGTGGCCGAGCTATTGTTGGTGTTTTTTCCCTCTGGTATTTCTACAAATACTGCAAAGTTAAAAAAGAAAGAAAGATCAGGGCAAACTAATAGGCTTGTAAACATTTGAGCTGCCCCTGCTATATGGACAGAGATACTTTGACTCTGTGCTTGGAATTCTGCCAGGGTCAGATTTCAGATGAGGCCTTCATCATCAGTCCAGGCATGAATGTGGTCAGCCAGGATTAGCAGAAACCTCTGCGATGTATATTACAAAGCTTTGATTTGGCTGAATTTTACAGATTCATAAAATATAATGATCATTTGATGGCCTATGTTATAGAGATGATTATGGAAAAAGTCCCACTTTTATCACTCATATTTCCCATTTCACTATGAGGAGAGGGTCCCACTCTTCACAAAGAGCTTGTAACAAAAAGGATGCAGTGGATGCAGATACTTTGGGTCTTTAGTAACACTGAGAAAATGTTTGCAAAGAAAATGAAGCAGAAAAAAAAATGATGAATATAATTTTGATTTTCCTCTTTTTATTCTCCCTTAATTTTCAGCAATGACCACACACACACACACACACACACACACACAAACACACACTAAACTAGTTACTAACTAAGCGTATGTGCAGTGAGTTTCAGGTTCTACAAGAAATGTTGGCACACACTGTCTGGAAAATGGTCCCATCTGGTGGTAGTGCTTCCTAAAAATGGGCCTGCCAAAATAATTGAGGGATGAGACTTCTACAGTAGGTGCAGAGGACAATTAGAAAGGACACACATGGGAGCATATGGAGAGACGAAATCAAATGCTGTCCTGAGTGGATGCGAAAGAGTCATGAAATGCATTTCAGTAATACCATTAGGTATCCCTGTGGTCTTTTAACCATAGAAGAGATTTTATTTAAAGCAAAGAGCAACCAGTGGCAGAAATCATTATAAACTTGATAGGTCACTTAAATCACTTCCTTTTTTTATTGCAATAGTTGTTGTAGGTTTTCAATATCTAAACATTGTTGTTTTCCTCTGACTGTTGTGCAAAAGATGATAGTTCAATTTCAAGGGCAGACTTAGGGGGACAATAGGTTGGACAGTGTGGAGTCCTAAAGGCTGCTTCCCCTGCTCCATAGGCGAAGCACTACACAATTCCTGCACAAGGCTGCTTGCTGACTGTAGATAAGACATTGTAGAGGTGAAATGCGTGGTTCATGAAGCCTTCTTTTTCCTGATATACTTTAGATTTTGCATACACACACACACACACACACACACAGACACACACATACATATGCTCACTGACTGCTGTGGTTTGTGTCTATAGGTCCTCCCAAAGCCTCATATAGTCATAGCCTCATAAAGTCTTGGCTTTGTGGAGGTGGCTGCATTTAGAAGTGTGTGGCATTAAGATCAAGGATGTGATGCTGGGATTAATTCATGGTGCAATGCTAGGATTAAGGGTATCCCACCCTGGATGTGAGTGCTACCCACCCGAAGAGTGGGAGGCTTGGATAAAATATAAAACAGGAACAGGGCTGCTGTTATTGCTGCTTGCTGTTTTTGCTGTGTTCTGCCTGCCATGTACTATTTCACTGTGCCACCCTGCTTTGGAGCCAGTCAACTATAAACTGAAACCTCTACAAATGGTGAGCTATGACAAACCTTTTCTTATTTAACTTTGAGTGTCAGGTATTTTGTCTCAGAAATAAGAAAAGTAACTAAGACACACAGACACAGATACATACAAGTTTATCACTGACACATCTTTACTTTGTGGCCCTTGTATTAATTTCTAAATTAACATACATAAAATAAATCATGTGTCATTGTTCTTTTTTTCCCTTGAAAGCCTACAGATTCTGATGTAAATTAGCAACAATCACTAGGTCATTAGAATCCATTCTCACCAAGGGCAAGTGATGCAAAGTATTTCCACCTTTGCATGTGTGCTGGGGGAGCAAGGGTTTCCACACTGTGACTTCGTTATGACACAGGTGCATCCCAGTACTGCCAACATACTACTCAGAAATTCAGACGAATAAATGTAAACGTGGGGGAGAGTGCCACTATACTTGATGGGCTCTGTAACAAGCATTTCAAATTTTGGATTTAGACTTGCAGAGATTCAAAGAAAGCTGAGCATGGTAGCTCTTTCCTGATTGCATACAGCAAGCGAAGCCTTTTCTTCACGTTCTTTACTCCTCAGAGAAGTAAAAGACATTGCCACTAATCCCTTTCAAAACACTCTCCTTCCCTCCCAACACACTTTTCCTATCATTCGTGCCACTTCCGGAAGCAGTTGTGGAAGTCTTTCAGGAAGTATCTTTAGTTGCACTGTTGCTGTTACCTTGATTTCCCGAATCGATTGAGAATGTTTATTTTTCGTAGTCATTTGGACTTTGGAGAAGAGTCTGAAGTCACAAGTTGCCACTTCCAGTGGATAAAGGGGATAAGGACACACCCTAATGTTTCACAGCTCTGCTGGACGTCTACGGGATGGTACTAGGCAGCTATATTCATCCTATCTGAAAATTTTGATCATACTTTGTGTACACACTCATGATCCAGAACTG
The DNA here is from genome assembly GCA_004025085.1 of Thryonomys swinderianus. NCBI lineage: Eukaryota > Metazoa > Chordata > Mammalia > Rodentia > Thryonomyidae > Thryonomys > Thryonomys swinderianus. Next base: position 14,620 of record PVIC010001184.1, read on the forward strand.
CTTTGGAAAGTCTCAAGAATGATGGGCTAAGTGTGTTTTAAGTGAAGTGAATTATTTTGGGGGGATGAATGGCAATGTGTCTTTTATTGTCATAAACCAAAAAACGAAACGTCCATCACATTTTTCCATCATCCCTGTGGCAATGCTATAAGGTAGATACTATTATTATATTTTCTTTGCAAATAAGGAAACCAAGGAGTAGAGCAGTTAACTGACTTAAGCCAAGGTTGCACAGGAAGCGCCAGGGGGAGAGGTTATGCCCAGGCAGGTAGACCCAGAGGTCTTTACCTCACTACTAAAGCTCATGCAGCCTCTCACTGAACAGTGTTTCTTAGCTGCTCGGAATGCTCCCGCCAGGTTAAAGACACTGGTTTATATTTGGAAACACACACACACACACACACACACACACACACACACACACACACACCCACACGAATCGCATGAGAGAGAAAGCAAAGAAGTTCTTTTTTCCTGTATAAAAATGGATTCTAGAAGCCGAAGAAGCTGCTGGTACTCCTGGTAAAACACCCAAGAGTGCAAATAGTTCTGTGTGGGAAGACTCATTCAGAGACCTCAAGCTGCCTTCCCCTGAGGAAGACAGTTTCCTGGTGTTTTCTATGAAAATTAAAACAGATATCTGTGTGGCTCTATATGCAAGATCCTGTGCTCAAGATACAATACAGATACTGCTCCTTAATCCACAGAGTTAAGTTAGGTCACAATTAGGTCGTTAAATGAATTGGTTGCTAAATGAGGACTTGTATATAGTATGCCCATCACATTATTCAAAACAAAGAAATAGCCAAAGGAAATTCCAGCTTGATGACTTTGGTTTCTGTTGCATAACTCAAACTACAGCTGTATACTGTATAGTACAATCAGCAAAATTACAATACCGTACTGTAGAAGAAGCCACGAAACCGCACTGCTGCTCACACTCCTACATCGTGAGTCCAAACATGGGCTGTTAAACAGGTAGGTCATCAACAAGGAATCCCTGTGCTGTCAGTAGTGGCGTCTAACTTAGAGACGGGCAGATCTGAAAGGGCCCCAGAGAACGACGTTTCCCGCAGGCCCTGGAGGATTCTGACGCAGATAGAACTGGCACGGTACTTCAAGGCATCCCATTGCAGGGAAGGAGCTTGGGAGATGCACAGTGGCCTCCAATGCTCCCTCCAGGGACTGACTTGATCCACATAGTAGGCCCGTCAGAAATCTAGACTTCTCTCTCTCTCTCTGGTGATACCAGGGATTGAACTTGGGCCCTTGTGCTTCCAAGGTAGGAGCGGTACCAGTTGAGCTAAATCCCCGGCCCTAGACTCCTCTCTTATCCTTACCCCAGCTAGACATTGGCTGCTAGCAAGTGTTCTTTTAACCATTTGTAGCCGTCTATCCTCATTGCTGTGGTCTTTTTTTTAAAAAATTTTTTTTAAGGTTTAGCTTTCTTTCAGCTGGATCATTACAGCAGCAACAGTATGTTAGGACTCAGGGGAAGCTGTGGGTCAGCTTCACAGAAGCACATCTCCTTAGTGCAGAACTACAGGGTTCATGTGCAGAACTTGATGTGCAGAACTACAGCAGCCCATGAATCTCTAGGACAGTTGAATTTTATGACCATCTGCTCAGCTGCCATCAGCTCTGAACCAATTCTGAGCACATCACACTCTTCAGTGAAAGTGCAGCATGACCTCTAAAGACAGGTGCGTTCTGTCTTCCTCTGGTGACTCCTGGAACATTTACAGGTTTTCGATACAAAACTCTCAAATTTAAATCCCGGCAACCTAATTGGTAAGAGGTTTTTTAAAAAATGTAGTTAATGTATATTTGCCAAAGCCTTCTTTTTAAACATCTGCTAATCGAAATTTATAATACTAAAACTTAGATAACATATTTTACCAATCTGTGTATTCACCATCTGTCTTAAGAAGTGAGCAGGTTAGTAGTGTAACTGGGATACGGCGCTTGAAAGACACATGGAGCAGGAACCATTGCTGCCCGGGAGAAGTTTGGAGTTGGAAATCCTGTTCTGCTACAAGCTTGTTTGGGTGCATTCAGAGCTATTGTTACTTAACACTCTGCTGAAGTCCAGTGCCAAAGTGCTGGGGCCATTCCCCAGTGTCCACCAGCTATAAAAGGAAGGACTTTTGCCCTCTATTTGTTTCAGTATGGAGTTTAAGCAACTCAGGACAAGTTCCTCCAAAGTGCAGGGAGCAAGGCTTGGCCTGCATCTTCTTCCTCCCACGGCTGGGCCCCGCGATCCCCTAGGCTGTCCCTGTGTCCCCCTCAGGCCTCCCTTCCAGAGTCTGGCTCATCATGCAGCAGAGTGCTTGGGAGGTAGCGGCAGCGTGAGAGATTTTGCATAAGATCACATTTTGTTGAGCTTTCAGTTTTGGAGATGAAATGGATTTCTAACACAAAGGTTACTGCACTGTACTGTCAGGATGATTTTCAACAAATAATAAAGGTTATTAAGAGATTCATAGGTCCTGATGTCTTGAACCCCGCCCCCTCAGACCTCTTTGTTCCCTCCATCCTCTCGCTGATCATCACAGGGCTGGTAAAAACCGGTTCTTAATGTCATTGCTAACCTTTTACCTTCAAATCTACTTTTATTGACATTACGCACCCTTTGTCATTTCTCCTGCCACTGTAATACAATTTCACAACCTGGCTTCTGTAGGTTCCGTCCTTGCCTTTGACGCTGGTAAAATGGGCCCCCAGCAAACCAAGGCTTAGAATAGCTCAAGCTAATTGGTAGCTCATGAATTTACCCTGCTCTCACCATTTCTTCTTTTTTGTCTCAAATACTCACGGAAGGGGACTTACTGTCCAGAGACCTTCCACGACCCCCTCCCACACCCTACCTCCGATCGCTCTGACAAATACGCGGGTCCAGAGCCGCTGATGAGCACCTTTAAAAAAGAGAGAGCAAGACGCGCTTTTATCGTAAGCGAGCTCCTCAGATGTTATTTCACCCTACATTTGTTCTCTAACTCCCTGATTTATTGATTTATTCCTTGAGCAATTCGAAGAGAACTGAAAATCCACCCTCTTTCTATTTCTCTGAGTGCTGCTTTGCTTTCAGCCATACTTGGTGTGGGTACAGAGGCCTGTCCAAGATGGCCCCTCTCCCCTTTACCGCATGAATTCTATTAGCACAGAGGCAACCTCAATTTTTAAAATCATTCATGAAGTTGAGGCTTTAATAGTTTAAATAAAAGCTTATCATAGAAAAGCAAATATTTATAAGTATGAGTCATCTAATTTAAAGAAATTAATTAAAAGTAAATGCTGAAGTGATTTCAAACTAAAGAGCCATTACCAAATAAAACGTTATTTACCATTTGCCCCACGGCCACTTGTTTTTGAGTTTAGGGAATGGAATTTAAGCACTCCCCCTCGGCTTCCGACCAGCCAGCATGTGTGGAATCAGAACTCTGCCCTGCAGTGAGGCAGCTGGTCTTAGAGTCTGAGGTCTGATGGACCCCACGTACATCAGTGTGTGTGCGGGGGTGTGGGGCTGTGCAGGCAAAGACACACGTCCTGGGTGGCTAGGCTTCTTCGGAGCCCCAGGGACCCCGTGTGTAAACTGGGGATGTTAGGACTGCCTTTCCGACCCGTGCAGTGCTCGGATGGGAACTGAGCGAGAAAAAACAGACAAATAAAAAGATCAGTCATAGCGAGGCCCTTAGTACTGGTGCAATGTGAACTCACAATCCTTCTTAAAAATGTAAAATCAGATCTGCGAGCCTAAAGCGATTGCCCAAAGGCCCAGAATGAACAAGTAATCACATTTGTCAGTAAGTCCACAGCCAACAGCTGAGTGACACAGACCTTGTGTGTCCCTTCCACATTAGTGTGTATCACTGCAGGAAATCTTGTAGTAGAGTAGTAGAGGTTGCAGCCAGTAGCCACACACACACACACACACACACACAGAGCTCACATGGGGTCTGAGCTCATATGGGGTCTGAGCTCATATGGGGTCTGAAACTTTTTTTCTTTTTTTTGCATGGTACCAGGGATTGAACTCAGGCCCTTGTGCTTCCAAGGTAGGTGTGGTACCACTTGAGCTAAATCCCCGGCCTGCAACTTTTACTGACATTTTAAAGTCAGGGGCTTTCATGTAAAAATTTAGCTTTCAAATGCTGGGCGTGGTGGCTCATGCCTGTCATCCCAACAGGAGGCAGAGGCAGGAGAATTGCTGAGTTCCAGGCTTGCCTGGGCTACATACTGGGCTCAGGGCCAGCCTGAACCACAAAGCAAGACAAAACCAAAACCAAACCAAAACCAAAATTCAGCGTTTACCTTTTTCTTTAAGCTTGGATTTGCCTACATATAAGGCCACAAAGCTGAAGCAGCTTTTGGGGGTAGGGTGGGGTTTTTCTTCCTTAGAATAGTGTTTCCTGGAGTATTTCCCAGAGCTTCCCATGCTGTTTAGGTTTGCTGTCCCTTCCTCCTATGGATAAAAATCTCCCCTCTAGGTTGGTGCACCGTCGAGATCAGTTTGCCTCTCCATTTACAGGTGTGTGCTTTCCAAATGCTCCACTCTGAAGAGTGAAGATCCTGGGAAATAGACTAAATTTTTATCACCTTATCAGTTCACCTTTGCAGTCTTTAAAAGAAATTCTCCATTCAGTTTTAGGATAGGAACCCGAAGACTGGGTCCTACCTCAGGGACTTTCAGACAGGTCATTTTCTTTCTCAGGCCTGATCGTCAGCGCTCTGAAATGAAGACATTAGGGTAGGTGGTCTCCAGTGAGTTGCTGGGGTTACAGTTTCACGACCTGTCAGGAGCTACAGTCCAAGACGACCTCAGCTCACATTGCTCCCCTTCAGCCTGACCCCTGCAAAGCTGACCCTGCTCAGACCTCTTCACTTATCTGTGTCTTGGTTTGTCCATCTGTAAAATAATATGTGCTTTTCTTTTTACAGAATGAAACGATACAGGTAAAAGCATATTGGAGGAAAGTGGGGACAAAATGTATATCAGATCTTATATCACTCTCATAGAATTATGAGGGAAACTTGCCTACTGGGATTACTGGATCAGAATTCGCAGTCAACACTGAGAAGTATGCAGGTCATTTCCATGCCAACAAGGCAATACTGTAAACTTTTTTATACTTACTCGCAGTAGGGAAACACCAGGCCTCACACAAAGGGCAAATGTGGAATCTATCTCTTTGTTTGATGATCTTATGAGGAATATACGAAGTTAACTATTATCAGGTTGTTAAACAGTTTGATGAGGTATGAACTAGGCCTTTAATTGTTTTATTAACAACGTACTTATACATTTCACTGGGGGAATTCTCTACTGACTTGTTTAAGAATGGTTAAGTGAACTATACGATTTGGTACAACCAGAGGTAAAAAGCAGTCATCAGAATTTTAACTGTTTTGTAAGTCATTTGTAAATGTAGAAACATACTCGGTTGGGACTTTAAAAAGTAACAACCAAAACAAGAATTAAATTATTAATCACATTTATCACTACTATTTCAAAATAATTTTTAAAAACCAAGATAGGAAAAAAATCACTAAATTTAAATCTACTTTTTCTGCTCTAGTACCTTCCCTGGTGGAAAGAAATGGCTTCAAGAGAACATTTCATTTGTCAGGGAGAGGTGATCAGAACTGCTTTTAGATATAAATTCTTTCTTAAAGAATAATCCTCTTATCTTTTCTCTGTGGCTCTACATCTGGGCAGATGATACCTGTAATTGTACCCTGACCCAGAAGGGGATTTTACTCTTTGGTTGGTGGTAGTGATAAGCTTACCCCAAAATACCATCAAGCACCAACCGAATAAATAAAATGAAATAAGTCAAAGGTCCAGAGTCTAGCCCGGAAAGTCACCTGGCCAGAGAAGGAAAGAGGTGAGATGCAAAACAGGCATATGGGCTCAGCGCTGAGTAAGTTTCTTGGGCTGTCTGCTGTAGGCAACCTTTCTAATGGGAGTGGGTGTTGGAGCTGAGTGAGTAGAGCTAGGGCCTATCGGGGTGAATGAGACAACTGAACGGCTGATGCGGGGGTCGGGGAGGTTCGAGGCCAAGAGTGATGGTCATGGTTTTGTTCAGCTGCACTTGTCCCAGATACTGCTTCATCTTGATCTTTTATTACTGAAGCTGATGCTCCTCCTTTGAGGGTATGGGGACATTTCAGTCATGTTAAAAAGGTAAGCTATGAATGGATTAACCATAAGTAATACTGGATTTTAAGGTATGACTGGATTAAAATTACATGATCAGATAATATAACAACATAAGAACACTTTAAGAGTGTAGATGTCATAGTGTTTAGGAAAGGTCTGGCTCTATGACAGGGCTGCATGGAATCACTGATCACCATGCTTAATCACCTGTTTTCTCATCTGTTCCCAACAAACTGTGGGTTTCATGATGGCAAAGACCGTCTCTGAATCCACTACCGACTCCCCAGCCTAGTGCACAGTACCATTCAATATAGTGTCTATTAGTGAGCTTTATCTGGGGAGTGTGGTAGTAGAAATAAAGGCTTCCCTTTCTCTGCACTGCGTAACCATTTGGGCTTCAGCCTGGTATCCTTCTCTCTTCACAACTGGCATCTTGCTTATCGCTTAGTGATGAACTTCTTGTCCCAGATGCCAGTTCTGGCAAATTAAGCAGTTCTGACAGTCTGCAAACCACTTGATAGTAAACAACAGCTCTGGGCTTAGTGTCAGAACACCTGGGTTTGAGTCCAGTTCTGTCATTGGCTTTGAGTAAAACAATTTTCTGTGTACATTTTCTTCACTCTGAAATGGGGACCATAACGTCAAATTTACAGGATTGTTGGGAGAAGATCAAACTAGAGAGGTAGGAAAAGTACTGAGTAGCTGACAAGACCCGCTTCAATTATGAGATAGTGTGAGTATCCCTAGCAAAACCTCCACTTTATCCAGGCTGAAAGTTCTTTCCCATTAAAATTAAAACACAAATCTTCTACCCTGGAGTCTTGATGTCCAAGGCAGGGGCCTTCATTTGCTGCAGGGTCATCTAGATGCCAGTAGTTCCATTGCCTTTGTCTTCTAAAGACTCTGTCTTGGCCTGTGCTTCTCTCTGCCAGTTTGGACCTTGGGTTTTTAGCCAGCTTGGGTGAACTGCCCTTCCTCTGATAACCCGAACTGATCCGTTCCTTCTAAGTCTGTGTTCAAATGTTAGCTGATCTCAAACCAAGCAATCCCATCTTTCAACACAGATCCCGCTCTGGGCATCAAGGGATGATATGGCAGGAAAGTTAAGAACAAACATTTCCGGGCTTCCCCTTGGTGAATGCTCGGCTTTGGGTAAGTGGTTTATCCTCTATAATATACCATCTCAGTTTCTTCATTTACAAACTTGGCATAGTAATGGTCACCTGCCTCTACCGAGTAGTTGGGAGAGTTAAACGAGAATGTGCATAAATCCTTTAGCTAAGCACGTAGGCATGGTAAGTGATTGATAAAGGCTGGCTGCTTGTCCCAAGTTTTTATTTACTTATTCCTGATTCCATAACTTCTTGCGTGCTTTTCTCAGTCTTTCACATAACCTCATATGTTCACAAGCCTTCTTCCTCTCCAGAAATCTGCTTCTCCCAGATGGAAATCAGGCAAGTTATCAACACTTTCCAAAAATTTATAGACTATTTTCACTTAAAAATCTTATACAAAAATGTATATCAAAAACAGTTGTTCTTTTTTTCTTGTCTCACATATATATTTTTTAATTGCTATCTATGTGTGGTTTTACAATGATGTCACCTCTTAGAGAACTGCTGGAAGACTTGAGTTTGATGGTTCATGTTCTCTGAGGAAGACAAACGCAATTTCATGTCCAGCTATCATGTGAGTTATAGGTGATGCAGGAATCTCAACCCTAAGGAAGCTGGGTAGCAGCCAACAGACTATCAGGTATGGTCTCAGAAGAGGCAGAACATTCCTGGTCTCTCTTGTCTTCTTCCTCTGTACAGGATTAGCTGGATAGATGAATCACTGGGTGTATTTACTTGAAGAAACATGCTTGAAGTCTGAGGTCAAATGACAATCATAGCTGGAAGTAGAGAATAGTTTGGGGGCATTACTCTGACTGACAACTTTTTTGGGGGGATTGACTCCATCCTACTTTTTGTGAATATGGGACAATCTTCTTGTGAATAAGAGCCCCTACCTTTCTCTTTCTTCCTTGATTCTGTCATTCCTTCCTTCCTTGTGATCACAGCTGGGATGATAGAAAGTTGCTATTTTGCCTACATGATGTCTGTCCTACTTTACCGTGATGATGGCATTGTGCTCTTTGGGGAATCCATCCAAGATCACTCTCAGACTATGAATTCCAAAGTGGTGACTCCTCTCAAACTCTAGGGCTGGCATCTGACCCAGGACCCGGCCCGTTAGAACATTCCATTCCTTGGGTATGGCGATGGTTTATGATTAAGCAAATACGTCAGTGAAAGCCACCTGAAGCAATTCTGGGACTTCTGTTGGATACAGTAAAACGAGAGGGTTCTTTTGTGGAGTGACTGAGAATATGAGAGACAAGCCTGGGACTGTGAGCGGCCTTGTTGGCACCGTGGTGGAGGAGCTGACCTGAGACTAAAGCTATCACAGAGAGAACAGAATCCATAGATAATGACGATGAAGCTGAGTGCTCATGTCCTTCTCCAAATTCCTGGTGCTTTAACCTAATAATAAGCCTGTGCTCAGCCTTTAGAAGTGGTATCTACCTGTGAGTTATTTTCTATGTTTGATTATAAAACTATCTGAATAATGTAGGAGACCAGTAATGCTTACCACAGGTTTGTAAATAGGGGTGACACCTTGGTGTGACAGTGAGGCGGCACCATCCCCTTGACTGGCTTAAGAGCTGCCTGGAGGCTTAGTCAAGCATATTTCTGGGTGAGACTCGGGTTAGACCTGGTCCCTGGCTCCCTCGGCTGCCTCCGTTCCGGCACTGTCCACTCCTCGCCTCCCCGCTGCCAGGAGGTAAATGGCTTCGGTCCACCGCACCCTTCTGCCGTGATGTTTCTGCCCATGGAGCCAGCCCACTATGGGCTGAAATCCCTGAAACCGGGACCTCTCTTCCTTTAGGTTCTGTTGTCGTGCATCTTCCCAGCAATAGGAAAGCTGACTGACACATATTATAAGAATACAAGTACTATGGGATAAGGTGCTTGAAAAGACTAGATGATCATTCACTTTGGAAACCTCCAAAGTAGGGAGAGGCTTTGTGTAGCTCCTTTTGTCTCAACATAGCACAGCTTCCAACATCCCCAGTTAGACAAGCTATAAAGCACAAGGTATATAACAAATCTCTTTCACAGCCACGATAAAGAGGGTCTCCAACAGAGAAAGTCAAGAGCCCTGGAGTGTAAGCAGTGGCCCGCAAGAGCTTTGGTCCTTGACAAACTTGTTTAGGCTTAGACGGCCATGCCTTAATTAACTTTTGTAACTATATATGGATTCCTATCATCTACTTCTGAGAGAGTAAATAATCCTAAACTCTAGTCCTGTAACAATTCTCCAGTAGCTGACAAGCACGGGAGTCTACAAATAATTTGCAGTTAACTCTATATAAATATAAAACATGTCAGGAAAATTCCTGCCCATTCAGACCCAATGAAAAGGCAGTTAGAAAAATGGCTTGTACCCATCTCCAGCCTGCGTCTCATTCTTCCAGCCGCAAAAATGTGCAGCCTTAATCGGTTCCTAGTGTCTGTCTGCTTCTGTGTTTATGTTTCCCATGCGAGAGCGGACCTGGACCTGGAGTTGCTGTGAGTACAGAGGACTGAGGAGCCCGCCGTTGAGAGACCCCAATCTCATCCTGCAGCATGCTGATTTCATAAAAAGAATAATAAGGTTCATGATGCTTCCTTGAATAGTAAACAGACTAAGCCTAGCAACATGTTTCTAAGGAGCACCACAAAGCAGCTGGCTTGCCTGAGTTTTCTCCCGTGTGTTTTTGAAATAGTACCACAGGTCAGGGCCTCCCAGAGATCTCTGATTTGGGGAACAGTTAAGGCCATGGCCATGGTGGTATTTGCGAGGAACCCTACCATGACATAACCTGGCAAATATAATCCAGATAAGTACAGATTACTACTTTTATTTTCTTTAGTTAAAAATGCCTTCAAATATAACTTACAGTAGGTGTATGCATTTTTTGTGTTTAATTCCCAGAGGTTTTGCAAGTATACACCACTAAAGCAGCACCAGAACCCAGGATATGGGTGACTCTTAATTCTCCCTGTTCACTGATCTCTTTTCTAAGCCAACCCTTGAAATGGAGCATCTCTTAATTCCATAGAAGACATACATACAAAATGCCACCCTTAGAAAGAAAAATCATTCTTCGCCTGGAAAAACACCAATTGCTCATGTTTGATAAAAATTGCTGAATATATTTAAAAGAAATTCAGGTCTGGATGGTTAACAAAAATGAGAAATCTGAGCACTGGAAAGAATTCTCTGGGATAGAATTCTCTTGGAAAACATGCCATGTCATCTCAATCACAATTATCCTTTTGCTTTATGCATTTCTGTTAGAGGAAGCTTTTTAAAAAAATGGCAAAAATATAAAGTGCCAATAAAGAGTTTGCTTTCAATGACAGAATTCTTCATGGCTTAATTAGAAAATCCACAAAACTTAATGGAAACAGAATGTCCACTTAAACTCAGCATGATTGAAAATTGAAAAGCGTCCTTTCTGACACCTTCCCAGGAAAACATCTGGAATATTGTTCTCTTAGTTGCAAATTCCTTCCTGTGTTTTTGCCATTGTTTTTCTGCCTTAAAATTGAGGTACCATGGTACCTGCAGGTACCATGCTAGGCTGAAGTGGAGACAAGTTAAAGCCTCATTGTCAGGGAACTTATCACCTTTGGTTTCCATGTTGTAAATCCGCTCCCTTCTCACTCCACACTCTTCTATCATTTCTTTTGCAAAGTACAGCAATAAACAGGAAACTGGGAAAAGTGAAGGGAGAAGAAAAATGAAGAACAAATAGTTCAGTTACTATTTTCTTCTTGATAAAGACTCACAATTTTATTTATTTTCCTGCCGTTTGTCAAGGCTGCAGTTCATGGTAGAAGATTTAAAAATTCTAAGTTAATGAAAAACAAAGGAAACCCAATTAGAAGAGCCTAATACCTGAGCTCTTGTCTGAATTACAAGCCCCTCCTAGTAGTCTGACTTATACCAGGGAAAGAAAATCTTCAGAGAGAGAGTGAGAGAGAGGGAGGGAGAGATCAAAGTCAATGGCAATACAATGAGGTCCAAGAAGTGTAATTCAATAATTACTGAATTTCTTCCATGTCAGTTGTTTGGAAAAAAGTAAAAGAAGTTTACAATGGCTGTGGTAGTACTACTCAGAACACCGGAGCAGTGTATTTCCTAAATATAGATGCAGGAAACATAATAGTCAAACATCAAATCTGTATCTGATATATTCTAGTGCTCATTAGGAATCTGAAGAATAGGTTTCTTAAGTCCTTTTTATTTAAGTAGCTTCATCATGACAGCACTAAGTAGTAAAAGCAGATCCATACCACAACTTTTGTCCCCTGGTACCGGGGATCAAACTCAGGACCTTGAACTTGTGAGGCAGGCGTGGGGCTACTGAGGTAAATTCCTGGCCCTCCTTGCTTCTGGTGATGTATCAGATTTATTAACTTGCATATTTTGAACCATTTTGGGATCCTTGGGTTGAATCCTACTTGGTCCCAGTGTATGATTTTTTTTGAAGATTTGATGCATTCTGTTGGCCAGTATCTTAGTGAGGATTTTTTTTTTTGTCTATGTTCATTAAAGAGATTGGTTTGTAATTCTCTGTTTTGGTTAGGTTCTTTTCTGGTTGTGCTCTCTGGAGAATGCTTGCTTCCAGGAATGACTTGGGGGGTACTGCTTCCCGTTTGATTTCATTCAAGAGTTTGAGGAATACTGCTGTTAGACCTTCTTGTAAAATTCAGCAGTGAATCCATGAGGTCTGGGCTTTTCTTAGCCTTTTCCTTGCTAGATCTCCTCCCAAAACAGTTAAAGTCATCATAGAACAGTGATAATACATACCCATGTTTAGTAACAGCACAGTGTGTAATAGCCAAATCTTGGAAACCGCTCATATATTCATAAACAGATGAACGGATAAAGAAAAATGTATTTATATACAATGGGGTAGTATCTGTCATAAAGGAAAATAAACTTGAGACATGTTTAGGTAAATGGATGGATCCCAAGATCATAATCTTAAATGAAATAAATCAGACACAAATTTAAATGTTGTATTGTTTTTCTTGTGTGAGAAACTCTAAGGAGCAAAATGGAGGATAGATATTAGGAAGCAGGACCTATCCAAATGGGGAGGGGACAGTGGGATGGGCAGAGGCAAAAAAGAAGTAAGAGAAAAGGATTTAAAACAGAGAGTTGAAAGGGAAAATTGGAAACAGAGCTTTTATAAATGGGGAAGGGAAGAAGGATTGAAGAGAGGGAAGGGAAGTAGGAAAAAAGAAGAAGTATTATGTACCAGTATGAACTTCTCATGATGAATATGATCATTATGCATGGCACACATGTACTAATAAAACTAAATAAAATTAATTTAAAAACCCCCAAATTTTAAATACACAAAGGACTACATGTTACAGTTGTCACCACACACTTGGTACTAAGGTTACAACTTGCAAAAAACAATCTCATAATAAGGAACCAACTGAAAATTTGCAATTGTCTTTGTACGACAAAACCTATAGTTCCACGGTAGTTTCTGAATTGCTCCAATAACTGGCATCAAAGACTAGGCAATGTGTCATACAAAGGAAAACTGTGGCTTCAGGTTTATGAAATTGTGAAATCCAAATCATTTTTATCCTTATGGCAAACTTCTGAAGAAATTACATATGTATTTTATAGGCTATGTATAAAGAAGGTTAATAATAGGAAATGGTATTTTCCATTGCCCCTTTAAAAAAAGAAGGAAAGAAGAGCTTTATAGGATGAAATATCTGAAATGAGGAAAATTCTCCAGTAATCTCTCACCCACAGAACCTTCCTTGGATATTAGGTGACAAGAAAGAAAATCATAACAGAATAATAGCCTTTCACATACAAGAATTATGGTAAGTTGATATTAGGTTGACCTGCAGTCCAGTCAAAGTGAAAGAAGTTTGGAGCTCAGGCTGTCATGGACTGTATAGGAGGACAATCACTATATGTTTTCAGACTGTCTTTCTTATATTCCGGCTGCAGTAACTTGAACTGAAAATTGGCTTTTTATGGAGATTTATTACAATGGCATTGCCATTCAAGAATAGGCAGCTATCACCATAAATAAAGACCAGGGATAAAGGGACGTGAAGATGCAAGACAGAAAGAGAATCTGTCAAGGTGGGTAAATCATGCACTTACTTATATTGCAAATAAATACACACCACTAAAAGCAATCACTCATTAGAAGCAAATCTTCTTTTATGCTCCGGAAAAATCAAGTCAAGCTGCCACAGTCGGAATTTCTTAACTTTGTCCAAAGAATTCTTGGTCTTCCTGGAGCTCAGAAACCAAAGTCGCGACCCGTGATTATGACACACACAGGCTGCGCTGATGAGAAAGGGCTCCGAGGGTACAAACACACAGGGCCTGAGAGGTGATACGGACTGACCAGAGCTGCTCACGAGGCTTGTTTGCCACCGCAGGCCACAAAGCTACTGAAATCTAGTTCAAAGCCCTTCCTGCAACAGGAGGGGGTGACACAGCTGACTCCTCACTGTCCATACTGGCCCTGCCAGTGGAAGAGGCAGGCCCTCGGCATCGCCGCGCATTTCCTTTGGGCCTTGGAGCCTATGTCAGTGGACGTGTTTCCGTGTCCAGCCTTGTTATTTCAGCTGTTCTGAGCACTGGGGAGATCAGTTACTCCCTGCGTGGAGATGCTGATCTCCGTGTGGCCCTCAGCACACTGCCCATCTCCCCCTTCTGTACAGGCTCCACATGGAAATAAAGGCCCGTGATCATCCCTGAGGCTCCCACTCAGTCCTTCTCATCCTCATTGACTGCTTCATTTGCTCGGCTTAATCCTTTAAGAACACCTTTTTACCAAAAGGTGGCTGGGGACTTTTGTGCCCACATCATTATTTTGGTCCCAGCAGGGTAGATTTAACTTAAGGCTACTCAGGTTGACACTGTGGCTTTTGTTAGCTCCAATTTACTTATAAGCTCAGGCCAGCGCTTATTTTGTGAGGACATACACGCATGTTCATTTCTCAGACTCTACATTCCAAATATGCCTCCCCCACAACCACCCATATGGGCATTTCACACAAAAGCCTGAGTTACACTGAGACCTATTTTAATGCCTCCACTACCAGGCTCCTTTTTTGCTTGGTGCCATTTCTGCCTATAATCAGCTGTGTGCACAATGAATGGTGACTGCCAAATGGCCATTTGTGGGTGCAATTAGACACCTGTGCCTTCAAACAAGTTGCAAGCACCTAATTGTGTCTGCATGTAGCCACTTGTGGGTGCAATTATCCAGAAACCCAGGTGTGCTTGGTATTATGCACGATGTTTAAAAAGGTTCAGGTTGAACATGTGCCCTTCAAACTTCAGCAGGGTGGCTCAGCAGAAGCGACCTGTCCTTTCTATTTAGGGAGACTCTGTTTCAGGGTCTATAACAGTGTGAACCAACAGAAAACAATGCAAGCCATGTGTGTAACTTAAAGTTTCTAACAGTCACATTCAAAAAAGTGACACAGTAAAAATTTAATAACTTTTTGACTAAAACCAATATATTTAAAATACCATTATAACCTATAGTCAATGTAAGGATAATTGATATTTTGCCATTTGGGAGGTACTAAGCCTTGGAACTTGGTGTACATTTTCCATTTAAAGGATATTTCAGTTTAGCGTAGGACATTTAAATGCTTTACAGCTACAGCAGACCCTTGACTTACAAACTCAATTTGTTCCTAAGGGCTGATTGTAAGTCAAGATGGTCAACAAAGGCTCAGGCTCCTCTACACAGCCTTCAGATGCTCACTGTACACAGGCAATCTCAGTGTCCTTAGACACTGGACCAGGATTCTTAGTTAACTCCACACAGGAAAGGATATTGTTATGTTCCTTCTAGAACTCTTTAAGGGTTAAATCTATATGTGCAACCATGTGGAAGCACAAGAAACCAGGATTCACGCTGTAATTCAAGATTTTGTTCATAAATTAAAACTAAAATTCTGGTCATAACTGATGCTGTTCATGTGGCAGGCTAGTCATGGCTCAAGGATCCACTTACCAGTGATTGTGGCTGCCGTACTGCGATAGTGTGAGATACAAGGAAGTACTTTCAATTAACTGACTGATTAGATTTTTTAACTTCCTGAATATCTGCAGATTTCGGTTTCAGGTGTCATATTAGAAAATGTCTTAGGGCTGTCATGGGTAACACGGATCATCATCATAAGCATTTCCTGTGGAACAAGGTGGAAGTCAGAAATTTGCTCCTATCTCTTTACATTATGGCTTAGGAGCAACACACCGGGGCTGGCTTTGTCTGTACAGACAGAAGAGAGGCACCTAGGGTTGGTGGGGAGGTGGGAGCGGGAGCGTGTACATAGAAAGGTGGACTGTTTAGCCTCCAGACTTCACAGACCTCTGCTGCAGCCTCTGCTATGTACTACATAGTTGCAATTCATCCACACGAGTAGGGTTTTAGATAATTTTAACAGAAGGTATGATTCATTTTGGTTGCTATTGGATTACTGAGTTGAAATTTGTTACAAAAAGCCCTCAAGAGGTCATCTTTATAGCTTTCTTCGCTATGAAGTGAAGAATCATGGAAGCCACTCCACTGGGCTGTGACAAAGATGAGAAGAGCTGGCGAACCTGAGGGCCTAGATGCAGCTTAGCACGTCACGAGCAGCAGACGTGGGTGCCGCCCCCAGTCATGGTGGCCTCCCGGTGACGTGCCCGCTCAAACCCTCCCGGAACAGTGTGTGCGTCTGCCCCTCTCCCCATGCACGGTTTTTTTTTTTTTGCTTTTTGAGACAGGGTCTCGCTTTGTAGTTCAGGCTGGCCCTGAGCTCACTATGGTGCCCAGGCAAGCCGCTGCGAACTCAGCAATCCTCCTGTCCCTGCCTCCCGAGTGCTGGGATGACAGGCGTGAGCCACCACGTCCAGCATTGTGATATGCGGTGTTGATTGTTGGTGGGCGTGTCTCCACGCCCAGCATTATATGTTGTTACCGGGGATTGAATTTAGGACCTTGCGCTTGCGAGGCAGGCGCTGGAACCACTGAGCTAACCCTCCGGCCCCCACACATGGTTTAATAAGACCAAGTTCTCCCTTGGACATGGCTTCCAATGTCACCTAGTTCCGCAGTTATCGTTGGCCGTAGGCAGGTAAGTTCTGAGTTCCGGACTCGAAAGTGATCGTCCCTGATGTGCCTCTTCTATTTCCATCAGCCTTTTAATCTCGCGACACAGGCATGGCCACTGCGCTGGTCACATGTGGGCTCCAAGCCAACAAAACTGCTGTAATTTCATTCACGAAAGCACACTTGGGGACCGGGTATGGTGCATTTTTTTTCTTATACAAATCAAGAACGACAACCAATTTTCCACATTTTTTGGTAATAATTAAGTTTTGTTTTTAAAGAATTAGGTTAAATGTCTACATACTCACACGTCTTCCCACTAAACATGCCTCCTTTCCCTGATATCCGAGCAGCAGTCGACTCAACAGCTCAGGTGTGTAGGCTTTGATGCCCCTTTCACCAGCGTCACCAGGTAACCATAGCAACTTTCTCACTGCTTCCTCTTTCCTTTCCTGCCCCCGTCATCAAGAGCACTAAGCACATCCACTTTCCCCAGTGCTGTCACTAATAAACTTCTCAGTTAACTCCATCAGAGGCAGCACCGCTGTCTTTCAGGGATCCCTCCTTCCTCCGCAACCCCCCCCCCCCCAGGTACCTCAGAATGTCTCTTAGTTTCTCTTGGTTTCATTTGCTCTTTGTTCCACTGACAAATATATCCGAGGAAAAGGCAGTAACCTAGACTGGCCCACGACATTTGTGAAGACGACCCCAAGGGGATCGGATTCATCAGCACGGACAGAGGCCAGATGCTCCCATCAGAACTACAAACATGGCTTCCAGATACTCCCTCATCCTCCTCCTAGTCAACCTGGTTTTTCTCAAGCACAATTATTGAAATGATGAAACATTGTTGCTTATTTAATTTTATATTTTCTGCTTTAATTATCAGCATGGTAATAATATGCTTAAAAGTAATGTTTCCTCCTCCTGTTTCCTTTCATTGCTTTTCATTCCGGTGTCAGACTCTGGTGTGTCAAGACAAGAAGCCAAGGGTTATCCTGAGGGTATCATCCAGACGGGAAGCTTGCCCTGCAGCAGGCGTGTCAGTCAGGATCCCCTGGGACAGCATCTTAACAAGGATTTTCACACGGGCAGCACTTCAGGGCCAGCAGGGCCAGCCTGGGATCCTGCCTACAGACAGCGTCATTTCTATGAGCCGGCTCCAAAAGCAGTCCACAAAGGCTGCCTCAGAGGAGACGACTTTCATGGGCTTCCAAAGCGAAGCTGTTCCTCTTTCCACCATCTTCGTATTGTATGAAAGTTAAATTCAGTTTTGTAGACGGCTGAGATGTCATTCATTAAAAGTAATAATTAATGCTCAACCCTATTCAACTGCTCAAAGCGTGAGCATTTTCTCAGGTAAGATAATCATTTGCAAAAGTATCCAGGTTTTTGCACTCAAATTGCAGTCAAAACTTACTTTATCTTAGAAGTCCCTTTCAGGATGAAATAGGATAATTTTAGAGTTAAACTTGTCATGATAATTCTAAAGAAGGCAATTGTAATTACTGTTGCACTGAAGGGAGTAGCTTTTTTCAAGGTATTTCAGTGCCTTATTTCTTTCCAAGATTCAACAAGTAAAGAATGGAACTATCACATGTGGAATGGTTGGGATATAGGAAGTTTCTAAATCTCTCTTATGTGACGATCATTAGGGGGCTTCATTAGTGTTTCAAGTTCTATTCTTTGTAATAAATTCTTTAAAAAACTCTAGTCATACAAAGTGAAACATTTAAAATCACTTTTTTTTTAGGTCCTGAAAGTAGTTCTTTGAGTTTCTGTGTAATTAAAAATAGGTATTACCCTAGTTTTGGGTGCCAATTAGAGAGGGCAAATCATGGATAAACAACCTCAGCTTGTCCTCTGGTCATGGACCCTTGGTCTCAACCACAAAGTGGTACCTACCTGCCCTCTGGTTTCGGGATCACTCTGCACGTGTCACTCCCATTATTATAGATGTCAAAGAAGAGACAGGAGAAGCCCTTTTTATTACAGGTATGAATGATAGTGTTAGATCGCACCTTCCAGGGGCACTCTGCTGAAGTGGGTGATTCGGAGAGGCTGTGTCTCATTGAAAAAAGATCTAAATTTATTGCATTTAATGTTTAATATAAATCACCAAATGAGAATGTGTTATAAAAGGACCTAAAAATGCTGCTTAGCAGACATTGTGAAAGCATCTTAAGCACGGAGCCATTTCTAATTGTTAGAAGTTCACAGATGAACACTTCTTGCAAGTGCTCATTTTTAAGAAATATTTCTTCCAGGAAGAAGGCCCTTATATCAGTATGAGATATAATCTGGAGGACAAATATCTTTCTGAAAGTATCTTTAAGTTCACAGAAGGAATCTCAGTGAAATCCATGATTTAAACCTTATTCCTTCATTTACTTTAATGGGAGACAAAATCAAGTTTAAAAATAATTAAGAATAAAATGATAAATAGTCCAAGCTAGCGTGCCTGGAATAAAAACTGTTAGGCGAAGCAATAAATGTCAACAGCCTATCAGCTATTATTAGTCTAAAAAAATTAAAAGAATAGTGCAGAAAATTATCTGTGCTGTTTTTATCATCTTGATTAAAGGATAGAAACATGGGTAATTTAAAATTAATCTGTGAAAAAATATGCTGTCATTTCAGTTAGAGGAAAGAGAATCATTCTGTAGCAGCCCCACCTCAGCAAAGGCACCACCGTGAACCAGAGAAGTCTGGGCTCCACAAGGGGATGGGTTCACTTGACCAGTTTTCAGTACAAAATGTGATTTGCGAAATTGGTTTGAAGTCGTGTTGGATGGCTATCGCCTCTGCGGGTGAGTGGAATTAAAACCGTCATCCATTCCCACAATGGCCCAAGGCTTGGCCGTCGGTGGTGTGTGTCACCTCGTAGCAGCAGCTGCCTTCCTGGTGGACACAGGGCGGCCCTGCGGGGACCCTGCCACTTTGCCTTGTGTTTTAAAGTCCTTGAACACCTCTGGGTCATAGGGGAGACCACGTCTCTGAAGATGGGGACGAGAGAAACCAGCCAAAACCACGCCATAGCGGCTCTTTCCTCCTGTGTATGTGTCACTCAGATTTTTTTCACTAATTTCTTATCTTGTGTATGACTCGCTTCTCACGTCTGGCCATTTTCATTTCCAGAATGTAGGTTCTAAAAAATTTTCATTTCTGTTTTGAAAAGAAAATTCAGGACCTAGAGAAATAAACAATCGGAAAGCTAGGGAGAAAAGTACATTTTCTTATAGCTTTCAAACATCTGATTTTTTAATGGGGATATTTACATCTGATTTATGTAACTTTACTGATTTATTTAATTGTTCTTTATGCTACTTGAATTCTTATGGTAGTTAGATTTTATTATGACATAGCTCATTATAATTCATTTCATAAAATAAATATTTACCAGCTTAGCTAGATAGTGTTGAAGGTTACACGAAAGCTTAAGATCTCATCCTAACTCCAAAAAAGCTTATACTTTCTAGTTGGGGATGTGAGCTAAAAATTCATTTAAAGAACAGAAAAGGAAGATAATTTGACAGGAAATGTCAAGGTGAGAGTTCTAAATAAGAATGATGTAGATTTTGACTTTCTACAGAGCTAAATCATATTTCTATGTAACAGTAAAACAGATATAATGTGGTCAGGTTGGAAGGTGACTATTGGAACCTTTCCATTTTGACACCATCATGAAGATATTATTTTTCTTTTGATTTTATGTTTATCATCTGTTCTAATGATTCTGTTTTGTATTAATTCATCTAATTTATAAGGATATATACTTTGTGTTTTATAGTAGACATTTGCTTATGTAGTTTGCTAATAATTTAATGTCACCTGTAATCCCAGCACTCAGGAGGCAGAAACAGGAGGATTGCTGAGTTCGCGGTGGCTTGCCTGGGCACCATAGTGAGCTCAGGGCCAGCCTGAACTACAAAGTGAGACCCTGTCTCAAAAAGCAAGAAATAAATAAATAAATAATTTAATGTCACATGTCACAAGTGCTTGAACGAAGATGGCATGGCTGGTTTTTCTTTTTTGGATCTTGTTCCTTGAATGTATGTAATTATAGATGGTAAGGGATATACAACTCTTGCTTTGAATGGTATGATATTAATAAAACTGCAACTATCAAATTATTATTTGGGACTTATCTATAGTCAATTTGCATAGAGGAGTTTATTTGATCTGATCCATTGAAGTATCTGTTAAGGTAAAAAGTCGATAAAAAAAAAAGAAGCAGAGAAGGGGAAAACCAATTCCTGAGCCAGCTGTGGGACATTATCAGAGAACAGGTGCTTGCTGGCCAACGGAGCATTGACCTTGTGGGTATTCGTTGTGACAGACAAGCTAAAAGTCACAGAGGGGTGGATGGACATCACTGCAGACAGCAGTCCATGAGGTGGACTCTGCGTGTCTACCCTTCAGGGCAGAAATATTAAGTGCCCAACTACCACCCAACGTACAGTCTATGAACCTTATCTTCATCCAGAATAAATGTCACAGAAGACTCCATAAGATAAGCAGAATTTCTGTGAGAAGTCATGGGTGAGTGTGAGCTAAGGCAGGCCAAATTCTCAGGAAGTTACCCTAGTAGCTTCAAAAACTGGGTTGAAGTATTTGCCTAGAGCAGGGAGCATATGTGGAGACATGGTGAACACAGTCAAGATCCTACTGAAGGTACAATTTCCATTAGTAATTTTCATCTCAGAGGAAGTGAAAAAAATGTCTCAGACATTATTCTTTAATGTCTCTTTGTAAAATATTTTAAAGATATGTTACTTTAGTTTTATTCTTTTTTTTTTTTTTTTGAGACAGGGTCTCGCTTTCTAGTTCAGGTTGGCTCTGAGCTCAGTATGGAGCCCAGGCAAGCCTCGAACTCAGCAATCTTCCTGTCTCTGCCTCCCAAGTGCTGGGATTACAGGCATGAGCCACCATGCCTGGCACTGTGGTATGCGGTATTGATTGCTGGTGGGCGTGAGTCTCCACGCCCAGCATTGTATGTGGTTACCGGGGATTGAACTCAGGACCTTGTGTTTGTGAGGTAGGTGCTGGAACCACTGAGCTAACCCTCCGGCCCACTTTAGTTTTATTCTTTATTATTCCTTATAGTTTTGTATTTGAGAATTTGGCCTATCTAGATATGAATATAAAATTCATGTACTTTACTTTCTCCTTTATAATTCCTGAGGTTTTTTTTTTTTAACTGTGTTTCAAGCTTTCTGAATTAGTACCTATTCACAGTATTTTCTCATTTCTCTGTCACATTCCAAGAATAAGGACAAGAAAAATACTCCTCTCAAGCATTTGCTTCTTTTGACACTGAGGGATGTTGTTTCTGTTTGGATTTTGAAACAATAGAAAGGATATTAAAAAATGTGTTCAAGTCCTAGCTAATATACTAAGACAAGAAAAGGAGATTAAAATATATGTAGATTGAAAAGGGGAAATAAAACTTTGTTTTTAGGTAACATAATCATTTATGTAGAAAACATGAAAGAATTGGCCAAAAAACCCAAAACAAAACAAAACAAAAACACCTCTCCTGGAATTGATTGTTGGTGGGCGTGAGTCTCCATGCCCAGCATTGCATGTGGTTACCGGGGATCGAACTCAGGACCTTGTGCTTGTGAGGCAGGTGCCAGAACCACTGAGCAGAGATCTGGATGACAAAAGTCAATTAGTTTTTACATACTAGCATTGAACAAGGAGAAGTGAGATTAAAAATGCAATACTATTTACACTGGCACCCTTTTCATGAAACACTTATGTATAGATCACATAAAATACGTATAAGATCTATGAAGAAATCTTTAAAAATGTAGCAAAAGAAATTAAAGCATTAATGACAGAGAGTTCATGTTAGTGGACAGAAGGTGCAGTATTACTAGTGTGTCATTTCTTTCAAACTTGATCCAAAAATTAAGTCAATCCCAATCCATATTCAGGGGAAGATTTTCTGGGTATTGATAAACTGGTTCTAAAATTCACAAACAGAGGTATAAGACTTTTAATAGCTAACAAAATATTGAACAAGAATAGTAACTTGTAGAACTGACACCATCCAACTTCAGGATTTTCTGTAGAGCTATTGTAATCAAGACACTGTAGTACCAGCAAAAGAACAGACACATAGATGATAGAAATAATAGAGACCCTGGGAAGAGATGCACATAAAACAGTCTGATGACCTCTGACAGTCTGCAAACAAATTCAGTTCATAAACGAAGTGTTCAATAAAATTTTGCTTTTGTTCTCAAACCCCCATTGGGTGACAAAAGCAACTGTATCTATTGTCCCCCACACAACAAAAATGCTGCCATTTTCCCCAAAATTATAAAGCAAATTATGTTCATGAACCCAAGTTGCCACTGTATAGTCATTTTAACAAAGCGTCCTGAGACAATAGGACATACACATCCAAAATCAAAGATCAAATCTTACACTCTTCACAAAAATTAACATGAAGTGAGCGGGTCATAGACCTAAATGTAAAATACAAAACAATAAAACTCCAA
Source organism: Thryonomys swinderianus (assembly GCA_004025085.1). NCBI lineage: Eukaryota > Metazoa > Chordata > Mammalia > Rodentia > Thryonomyidae > Thryonomys > Thryonomys swinderianus. Next base: position 37,490 of record PVIC010001184.1, read on the forward strand.
GAAGATGAATTAGGAAAAATCACAGATGATCTAAAAAATAAAGATGACTTTTCAGATACACCAAAGGCACGATCTATGAAAGAATAAATATGCCTGAATTTGTACAAATTTTAAAAATTCTGCTCTGCAATAGACATTGTGAAGAAAATAAAAAAGAGAAAGTAGGAGAAAATATTTTTAAAGAGCACACCTGATATAGGATCATTTCTCAAATTATACAAAGAACTCTTAAAACTCATAAGAAATAAGCATCCCAATCTCAAGGAAGAAGATGCAAAGATGGCAGATAAGCAGAGGAAAGATGCTTTAGATCATGTGCAATAAAAGAAATATAAACTACAATGAGGAGAGCCCACCACACTGTTTAAATGGGCATATGTAGAAGACTGATGACAACAACTGCACTGAGGATATGGAGCAACAAGAATTCTTACTCTTTGTTGGTGGGAATGCAAAATAGTGTAGTTAAGTCTGGAAGACAGAATGGTGGTTTCTCACAAAACTAAATGTGTTCTTGCCATATGACTCAGAAATCACATTCCTTTTTGTGATTCCTTTAAACAAAGGTGTTGAAGGCTGTGTCCAACAAAACCAGCATAAAAATGTTGGTACCAGTTTTATTTATTACTGCCCCAAATTTAGAAGTAACCAAAACAACATATCCATGAGGAGATTAATGATAAATAAATGATACATCCAGACAATGGAATATTATCAGCCTTGCAGAGAAGTGAGCTACCAAACTGGGAACAAATAAAAGAAAAAAGAAACTTTAATGCATATTGCTAAGTGGAATCCGTCAAACTGAAAAGGTTATTTACCACATGACTCCAGCTTCATGACATCCAGAGGTTAGACTGTGGTGACAGTGAAAGATCAGCATTTATCAGGAGTTGTGAGTAGGGGCATAATGAATAGGTAGAATACAGAGGATGTTTAGGGCAGTTAAACTAATCCGTGTGACACTAACGGTGGATACATGTCATTATACATTAGTTGTAACCCACAGAATGCAAACGCCATGAGAGAACTCTAACATAAACTGTGAACTTTGAGTGATTATAGCTGAGTGCCTGATCACCAGTAGTAAGAGCTATACTATGCGGGGGATGTTGATAACAGGGAGGCTCTGTGGGGGGAGGGGTAGGAGGATCAAGAGTAATCTCCGTATCTGCCTCTCAATTTTGTTGGGAAACCAAAATTGCTCTTAAAAATAGTATTTAAAAAACCTTCCATGATGTGGAGCATGCCTTGCTCTCTTTATAGCCAACAAATGGTCAAAGAGGTAGGTGGTGGTACTCTCTTCTTTTCTATCCAGGGTGCTTGATAGGGTAACCGACAAAGGACACACGAAGGAAGCCACAAGCTCTATTTTAAAGTCTGTAAATGTAGCCTTTGGTATGGCATCTGTTTTTACTCCTCAGTGGCTTCTGTCCTCTTGTAGCTCCACATGCCTCTCTACTTTTGATCTCTCCTCTTCCTATCAACACACAAAAAAATCATAAGATATTGTTACACACATTTAAGCCCTGAACTCCCATTTTTAAACTTTTTACCTGTGTCTGTGAAAGTCCCAACTTGTGTGAAATTGGTAGGCAGTATTTTAAAATGGTTCCAAGCTGTCCCCAGTAAGAATCCTAGATCAGTGAGCCTTCATCGATTCTGACCCATGCTAGAAAAGGGGATGTTTACTACCAGCAGTGCCCAGTGGTCTCTGTGAGAACTGATGACACAAACAAGCATTATTAAAGTAGACCTTTGTGGAATTGCCCTAGAGGAGCAATTGCTCACTAGGGTTTGTGGTGGTGGCCTGTTAACAGGCACACACAGCACACACTTGAACAACAGTGCTCACATGGAGCACTGACTGGGGCAGTTCATGGCCATCAACCAGGAAACCTCCTCCTAGACACCAGGAGGCAGCTGGCACCAGATGAGGGTGACTTGCAAAAAAATACTGAGTGACATGTTTGGTCTCGTTGATTGTCTCTCTTTGCTAAGTTCTCCTCAGGCAATCCATTCACTCTCCACCCTTTTAATTTTACACTTTCCACCTTCCTAAAGAGTGAGGTTCTCATCTTGAAGTGGCTATAAACGTTATTGGTTTAGGCAACATTGATGTCAATTTTCCAAAAACTACTTTTGCTGCATATAGTATCTAAAACTGTAACCATGGTTTTTTAAGTTCTGGAATAAGTGTTTTATCTTTAAGGACATTCTTGCTACGCTGTGGTGAAGTTGTCAACACCTCTTAATATATAAGAAGTCCTCCCTTTTCCTCCAATATATAATTTCTTCCACATTCTCTGATATATCATCTAAGCCAATTTGTTGGCAGTTTCACCTCATACCATAGAGAGAAACCACAGTATAGATTTTTAAGTGCTGACAGAGAAAGAACTGTTAATTTGTCTAGTCTGCAACCTGTGCAATTTTCTACTTCTCACGCAGAGTATAAATTTCTTGATTTTAGGATCTATAGCTTATTAACTATTGATATTCCTGAGGAAAAATGTTGGCTTTTCTACAGAGGGTTGTTTCTTCCTGGCTACTTTCTCATCACTCAGATACTCTTCACAGTGTGCAGTGACAGAGCCTCAGTCTCGAAACACTGAAACTTTGAGATAAAAAAATCAGGCAAATTAAAACGATGTTCCTGAAATGTGGTTTAAACCCTAAGAAATATGTGGTTTTAGGGAATTTGATTTCTTTCTTTCTTTCTTTTTTTTTTTTTTTGAGACAGGGTCTCACTTTGTAGTTCGGGCTGGCTCTGGGCTCACTATGTAGTCTAGGCAAGCTTCAAACTCAGCAATCCTCCTGCCTCTGCCTCCCGAGTGCTGGGATTACAGGCGTGAGCCACCACGCCCAGCACTGTGGTATGTGGTATTGATTGTCGGTGGGCGTGAGTCTCCATGCCCAGCGTTATATGTGGTTTCCAGGGATCGAACTCAGGACCTTGCGCTTGCGAGGCAGGCGCCGGAACCACTGAGCTAACCCTCCGGCCTGGGAATTTGATTTCTTATCTCTGTGCACTTTCTGAATGTAATTAGGTTGTTCACCAGGGTGATCTCTAGTGCTCTCTGTGCCACAGCATCATGCTTGTAGGACCTAGAACTGTCTCACCTCCACATTTCCATTGGCAGAGCGGCATATCTCTCCACCCAGGGGTTGGAGCCCGGACTCCAGTTCTGTTGATAGCACTCTTTCCTCCTGTGCTCACAGCCTATCAACCATCAGTTCAGATTAATTCACCTGCTCAGTAGCACAGCCCATCCTTTCTTGTTGGCATTCCCCACTTGGCCTCATTCCTCCAACTTCCCTAGGAATTTATATCACCAACAGCTTCACATTGCCTTTCCCAATTTGAGTCTCATCTCTCCAATTCATTCACCATAAAATTAGCAAGGAGATTTTTCAACAATGCAAATTTGATCAAATCATTGCCTCTGATGGAGGCCTTAGCATGTTGTACAAGGTACTATTGTTTCGCCATGTCAATTCAAATTCAATACATGCATATACAATTAGCACTGTCTATTCAACTGCAATCATCTATTTATTTGTCTCTCTTTCACTTCATCTACAAGTCACCAGAGATTAAACTGGAAAGCCGTGAAGACAAGAACTGTGTTTTACTGCAACAAGTCTCAGGACCTAGTTCAGCTCCAGCTGCATAGAATGGCTGGACTACAAGTTTACTGACCGCATGAATTAGTAAGTAAAGGGTCGTGTCTGCCTTCATGGCTCCATCTGACTCTGGAACAACAGCTTGAAGGTCACTCCACAGCTTGACTCTTCCCATCTCCTATTCTTACTTGAAGTTCCCAGTCACAGGTATCGTTTCCTCCATCAGAGTCCGTTTTGTCGTTATCTGCTTTGCTTTGGCCAGATTCCCTATAACTTTCCTCCTATGTGTAAAGTGCACTGACTCAAACTAATCTTCTTAAAGAGTTAAATGCGGCTCCCTAAATGCCTAATTTACTGCCAGAGAGTGACTTAGGAACTGGGGGGAGTCTGGCTCATTATTTAATAGCCAATAAGGCCAGCTGTTTCATTTCAAGAAATTAATGGTCTTTAAAACCTTTCCATATTGTACCAACTGCTCTTCTGGATGAAGAGCCAAATGACTTTTATTAGTTGAGTTGATAAAATCCAAACCCTGTCATTCCTGTTCTAGCCTCTCTGTAGGGTCGGTAGAGACTTCTGGTATACCTGTTTATTTTTGTTTTACTTTCCCTGTTGATTCTTTGAGAGATTTTCTTTGCTGAATGTCTTTGGTTATTCCCATGGAGACTGCAAAAAAGGTATCCTGAGAGCTGCGCTCCAAGACCTGCTAGCCTGGCCCTTGGCCTTCCTGACCCAAGGAAGCCTTTCGCCATCAGGCCTAATTTGGCTGAGACAGTGAGTTGCTTTTTGCTTTCACATATACTACTTCCATCTTTGACCACCTGAAATTGCTCATATGTTTTTAAAAAAATCACAATTCAGAAGATGTTTAATGTAGCCATCTTTCTCTTATTAATATCCCGCTATTAGGCAAAAAAGGTCAAGAAAAGGTTAGATTAGGCCACAAATCCATATTATGAGACAAAGATACAGCAGCCCTTAAATTTTTAGTTATTGATCAGTATTTTACTTGAGGACATTTGGCTATTAAGAATGAGAGTGAATAAAACACATTTGTCTTCCACCAGAAGCAAATGTTTCTATCCCTTTCTAATATAAACTTTTGCCAATGGCAAATGAAAAACTATATACCATATAGATATATAGACATATAATGGCCTGCATATGTTAAATGGGCTGTTTATTTAAATTATATATGGCAAGGGTGGCTATGGTTTAGCATTCATGTTTCACTTCCTTTGTATTTCCTGTGCTTTTATGATTCCATAACTTAAGTGGGATTGACAGCATACGCTTTGTTCCCATGGAGTTTGCTGCCTGCTCATTCCCCTGAGTGCTTCTTCTCCCGCTCTACTTTCTGGGGGAGAATAAGGTGTTATTTTTTTTTTTTGGGGGGGACAGGGTCTTGCTTTGTAGTTCAGGCTGGCCCTGAGCTCACTATGTAGCCCAGGCAAGCCTCGAACTCAGCAATCCTCCTGCCTCTGCCTCTTGAGTGCAGAGATTACAGGCGTGAGTCACCACACCCAGCATTGTATGTGGTTACCGGGATGGAACTCAGGGCCTTGTGCTTGAAAGGAAGGTGCTGGAACCGCTGAGCTAAATCTCCGGCCCAATAAGGTATTATTTTTGAAAGCCGGGAATACAGAAGAACAAATTCTTCTTTAGGTAGCATGGGTGGACACCAAGTCAGGCCTCTGAAGCTTAATTGAGTGCTTCATTTAAAGTTGCCGGTGGGGTTGAATCTGAAGGAGAAAGATGGGGCATGTGTTCAAGAGTTTGGTGCTATTCAAATTCAACATGCTTTCTGGGACTTACATGTTGGGGAGCTTCTTTTTCAAGGCAGAGCAAAAAGGTAGTATCCATAGTAGAAGTATATATATCTAAGGTTGGACTGAAAGAAGGCTGAGTTTTTTTTTTAATTAAAATAAATTTTATTTTACTTTTTTTTGTATTCTTTCTTTTCCTTTTTTTTTTTTTAGACAGGGTCTCGCTTTGTAGTTCAGGCTGGCCCTCAGTTCACTATGTAGCCCAGGCAAGCCTGGAACTCAGCAGTCCTCCTGCCTCTGCCTCCTGAGTGCTGGGATTACAGGCGTGAGCCACCACGTCTGCCATTTTTTTCCCCTTTTTTTGAGAGACAGCCTCCTTACATAGCTTACAGTAGTCCTGAATTCAATATGTAGCCCAGGCTTGCCATAAACTCATGGCAGTCCCCCTGCCTCAGCCTCCTGAGTGTTAGAATTATAGGTGCTTCCCTTTACTCCTGGTCGAGGTTTCTTATTAGGACTATAACATTCTTTCTGATATAAACACATCCTTCAATACAGTAAGCTACTGGGTTTAAACATTTTCTTTCCATTAAGTTTTACAAGTGAAATAATATCTTTGAAGGCACTGCCATTCTGTTGGAAATGGATTCTCACTACATTGGAACTATAAAGTGAAGAATATTTTTTACAAAACCTACTCTCCAAATTTTAAAAGTTTTCTCCTTATTGGATCACAAAACTCTCTCACTCATCATTTCTTCCAGGAATAGGTACAAAATATTATCCATAAGAAGTTTGTTATGTAATTTCAGAGAGTCTGAGGAGCCTCTGAAACCAATCACTGGGCCATCTAAACATGCACAGAGCCTGCATTGAGAACTCCTCCTCTTACAGCTCCTTTGGGTTTAGCCAAATTAGCACTACACTGTTATAAGAGGAGGCTCCCTCCTGCAAATCCATGCTACCTCTTCATGGAAACTGGAATAGCAACTTGTAGGAATGGAATTTTCTGTCTCTGTGGAGCATGGCAGGGGCTCGGATCAAGCAGGCTGGGTGACACAGACTACAGGCCTAGGAGACACCGAGAAGGTCGTCAGGCCCACAGGTGGTGCACTGGCTCATGCCACAGAGGGGCCACTGATGAGCAGTGAAGGAGAAGAGCATGAGCTTTTGCAAGAGGAAGCAAGCCATTTGGAACCATCTAGGCTATTCCCATGACGCTGAACACCTGGTCTTGTGTCATATTCGAAGCATGCAGACAGAGTGGATAACTGCACTGAGAATAAGGTGTAGGCTGACTCTGGCTGACATGTGCAATAGAGAGCATAGGAAACTCCCATAATGGTGGAGTCATTTAGCATGGATATCACAACTATCTTGTACTGCTTACGATTCTATAGTCCTAAGTATCACAGTTAATGTTGCTTGAAACCACTAAAACAGCATTCCTACTTCAGATGACATGTGTACACTAAGCATTTCTACTCTTGAAGTATCAAAATCAATGAAGTCACAAAATAGGAGAAAACATGGATAATTACCTCATAATAAGAGATAACCTTTTATACATAAAAGCAAAAGAAACAGTGTATCAAAAGCTTGAAAACTCAACACATAAATTTTCATAACTAGGAAGTTAAAGTGAAGTAGCTCAAAAATGAAAAAATGTTTATGTCCTAAATATATAAAGAGCTCTAGTAAATCAATAAGACAAAACATAAACACCTAAACAGAAGTGACAGGCAAACTGGCAAGTTACAACAGACTGACAAAAAAATACAAATTCTAATAAATATGTCATAAAGATCCAAGGTCAAAAATAGTACAGGGATTACTAATTAAAATAGCTTGTGATGATGACTGCTACTTTTTATCCTATTAAATTGACATAGGTTTTAAAATTTGATATATAATCAGTGCTGATTGGGGTATACACTGACGCAAACTTTATTATTATTGCCACTGGTCATTCAAGTAATATATATATATCCATATAGATATGTGCATGTATGTATATGTGTGCATATATATATATATACACACACATATATATGTGGTAAATGCAGAAATATATATATATCAGGAATTTAAAAAATACTCACATGCTTTGACCTGGTAAACAAACACTAGGAATTTGTCTGTATTCTGTTTGACTTGTGACACGCACTTAGTTCCATGAAGATGAGAACAAGCATCTTCAATGAACTGCATGCGATTGCTCCAGTTTTACAGGACTCATGAATACCACACTGGCCTCTTAGCATGAAGCCTAATGACAAATCGAGGCTGTGGTGCCCAGAGCAGCTATATAACCAGGGCCATGAGACGATTCCCTGCATTTGGCTGAAATTCATGAAAAACTTCACCTTCCATGGCTTTGCTGCCACAGTCATGAGTGAGGTCACTGTAGACCACCATCATTCATTAATGGGTGTGCTTGAGCCAGGCACCTGGGTGCCATGTTTCAATCTTTGCAAGGCTTTCTCTAACCCCAGGGGTATCTTAAAGGTACTATTTTGGGGAAGTTCTGAGCATGGGGTGGACAAAAAATGAACTTGTCAAAGATATCCCATCACTTCAATGAATTATTTATTTGGCAAACAAAAGAGAGATACCAGAAATACATTTATCCTGGGGTATCTCTTGGGCTGCCCTGTTGATGCTGTTGGTATTCACTGTGCTTTATATAAGACATGACCAAAAATAAAGTGAAAGAGCAAAAATGAAGTGAAAGCATTAAGACTGACATTGACATATATATGTAAATATTTCAACACATATTTATCAATGGCAATATATCGACCCAAGTTCTGATTGGCTCTGCCCCTGGGACTCCATGGCCACTAGGTGGAACAGCACCTCCGTGCCGCGGCCGAGCCCCCTTAGCACTTCAGTCCACCAGGATCCTTACTCTCAGCAAATCTCGAGGCTCCTGTCCCCAGCACACTGGACCGGCGCATGCGCTGGGGAGGGGCAGTCACCCACAGGACTCGATGATGGAGATGTCCACATGCTTGCCTCCCGGGAGGGACCCGTGTCCCTGCAGAGGCCTGGAGCGGAAAGGACAGCGCCGTCACGCCTGGAGCGGAGGCGCGCTGCTCATCAGCCCCCCGTCCTGCGGGCTCCCTCCCTCCTCACGCCCTCCCCACTTCACATCTCACTTCCCAAGTCACTCGCGCTCCGGTCCTCGTCTGAGTCTGCTTCTGAGGGAAACCCAGCATAGGGGATTTTTTTTTTTTTTTTTACACTTCTAGGTTTATCCCAGAGAATTCTGAGAGCTGTCAATCTTTTTTCTTGTTCTTGCAGAGTACAAGGAACTCCCTATATCGTTTGTCCAAATTCACCAGGTTTTTCCATTTTGCCCCATTTATTTTACAATTTATTCTTTTTCCACATGGCATTCTTTTCTCCTCTGCTTCCTCTCTTCTTGTGTTTATACACACATGCACATAAGGTATTACACATACTGGTATCTTCTGAACCACTTGAGAGTAAATTGGACACTTGCACTTCTTCATTCCTAGAGATTTCAGTGCGTATTTTTGAAGAACGAGGTTATTTGGTTTTCCAAGCACAGTACAGATGTGAGCAATGAAACCATTTCTGCTTCCTAGTCTGTTCTTTCTGACCCCCCCAGGCTCATGCCATCTAGGGTCAAAGCTGGCTTAGTCACCAAATGCCAGGTGACCTGAGTCATCAATTTTTTCTGCTTAAGAAAAATTGCATTTCTGGAATGAAATTACACAGACAGTGACAGACAGGCCTTTGTTATCCTTATAAGTAGTGATGACACGTTTCCATCATAGACTGGTGCCCAGGCCTGGGTGACTGGCACTATCCATTGGCCTCTGAGTCCACCTGCATATGACATTCTGTAGTTGATTATATCTTCCTTCTCTGATATGCCTGGAGAATTTGGTTCAGTTTTTAGACATTTGTCCAGCATCCTATCCATGCCTGCACACTTAGAGGTAAAAGCCACATTAAAGCTAATATGTCTCAAATGCACTCATGATCTTCTTCCTAAACTTCGTCTTTTCTCAGCAAATCTCCCCTCAGGAATAAAAGCACCTCTGATGATGTGTGCTCCAACTCGTTCTGACACCGGCTTTGCTCACCCCTGGCCCCCACATAACCGTCCCTTATCAGGCCTCGCTGGTCTTCTCCAACTTTGCTATAATCGCCACCACTCTTGACCAATGTCTCTTCCCTGATCGCCAGCAAATACCTTCAATGTGGTCTGAATCGGACTCAGTCTCCCGCTGAACTGTTCTCTAGAGAGAGATTTTAAAACATAAGTCTGCCTCTGTCATTCTGTTGCTGAAAACTTTTCAAATGTTTCTAATTGGCTTTGGGTAAATATCATCACCCTTAACTTGAGTTTTATCTACCTTCCCTGTTTAACTCTTGAGGTTTCTCTTCCAGCCACACAGCATCCTTCACTCTCTGTTTTCCAAGTTTCCAGGTTAGTACAAGGGCTCAGCACGAGTTGTTCTTTCTGCCCAGAACATCTTCTGTTCTCTCTAGCTCCCTTCATAACTGCCCCCTTCATTTGGTTCAACTTCACATTACATTTACTTGAATCATTTATCTCTACTGTAATAGAGCTGCAGCTTCTGTTTTATTTGTGATTGTATAATGCTATGGCTTTTGTCTAGGTGTACCCCAAAGCCTTATGTGGCTGTAGACGGAGCTTTTTGGAGTGGCTGGATCTCGAATGTGTGATGCTGGGACTCAGGATGAGAACCTGGGTGCCCAACATGAGTGAGAGTTATACTGGGGCAGGTAGCCTGGGTAGAATATTAGGGACAGAAAGCGGACTGCTGTGGCCACCGCTTGTCACTTTCTGTCTGCTGCTTTTGCTGCCTTCTCTCTGCCATGAGCTGCTTTTCCTCGTGGTGCTCCTCTGCCAGGCCTCCCTGCCTAGAGTTAATAATGGATGAAACCTCTACAAACTGTGAGCTCAAATAGACTTTGCCACCTTTAACTTTGGGTGGCAGGTATTTGTTTCAGCAACAAGAAAAGCAACTAAGACCTATAATTACTCTCGGTTCCCTCAGTTATAAACTCCAGGAGACACAGGCAGTGTCTTTGCAGGCTTACTCTGGTATGCTCAAGGCATGGAGAGAGGGTTGAATTTAGTAGGGAGCCAGCAAGTAGTTGTTTAATGGTGGAAGAAGGAAGGGTAGACAATGACCCTGCACGTGTGTTCAGGCTAATAAAGTCACACGGATAACTCTGTCTGACTTTTTAAAATTAGAAATGAAAGGAGTGACCAGAAGAAGGACAAACTGAGGAATTCCAGCTGCTGACAGAGTGGTATCACAGTGACTTGTCTATAACCAACCTGCAGCAGGCAGTCAGCACGTTATCTTGGCTCCGGTACAGGCAGAACATCCGGAAATTACTCACGTAACACATTGGCTGGAAGTTCCATCTTATATATGGACCAGATTTTAATATTGGAAGAAACTTTAAAGGGGTATTATACAGTCCAGATCACTGAGCATAAATTGTGAAAGGTACCAACATATCAATGGAAAATGACCAAGAAGCCTGACTCAAACTCTGTCCTGATTGTATATGACTGGTTCCAGGAAAGGAACTTCGCTGTGGGAAATTCCTTCTCAAAATAGCTCAGCATGCTTATTTTCCATCTTAAACTCCTGCTACAATTACAGTTCTTTCCAGTACCTTGTAAAAGGCAGCCTGTCAGACACTATCATTTCTGGAAATGGGTCTGCATTTGCCTTCATTACATGTAAGCAATTAGTGGGCAGAAACCTTATCTGAGCAGTCACCACCCTGTCTTCGCTTTCAAGCAGTGGCCAAGCCTGAAGGGGACTAATGATGCCTCTGAGCACACTGCTGGTGGGGAATGGCCAATAAGAAGTGCCAGGCTCCCACCTAGTTAACATGTCATTCCATGTCTAGCCATAAGGCTCGGTTTGCTGATTGTGGAGTGTGGCAACCCTCCACTGGGACAAGCCCCAACCACTTCTACCCAGGCTGAATCGAGGCCCTGGAATATAAGTAGCAGCACATTCTGGAAGCTGCTCTTTTTATCCCAACCCTGCTCGTATTTACACCACAAATGTTTGCCCTTGCTGGAAATAACTGAGCTGGACCAAGGTGTCCTTGGCATGGTGACGAAGGTCGTGAGGCCTGTGTCACATGAGATCCAGGGCACAGATGGGCTCGTGTGGCAGTGCCACAGTCATGGACTGCCAAAGCCCTCTTCTCTGGACTCGAGGCAGAAAAGTCAGTTGAAACAATCTTTCCACAGCTATCTGGCATTGCTTCTCAGCCATGCCCCTAAGGATCTGCCAGAACTATACCATGAAAGCACCAACAATGCTTTCTTGGCTGAAAATTCCTGAAGTAGAACCAACTGGTGTTTTTTAAACTCTCTGGCATAGCACAGAGGCAGTACTTTTTGAAAAATAGTGCACTATTTAAAAGATACTTCAGCTGGAAGGAGGTGAATGTTTAATAGGCTAAGGGGAGCTCCGTGGTTCATGCCTGCTGTTTTTCAAAATTCCAAAGGGGGTTGTTCCTTTTAATGCCCATGAGTTTGAGACTGCAGTGATTTATGGCAGGATCAGTGAGGAGCTCTCAGTACGGGACTGTCATAGCATGCTTTTCCTGACCCTGTCTGCAGCCATCCTAGCACCTGACATCGGAGTAGTAGAAAGCTCGAGGTGTCAAAGGGAGGAAGAACAGGGCCAAATCCCCAATCTGCTACTAAACCTGTGTGCCATCTTGGCCACACTATGTTGCATCTCTGAGTCTCACTTTCTTCATCCATGAAATAGGGATAATAATTAGTTTCAAGATTGTTACAAGAGGGCCAGAGATTTGGCTCTGGTTCCGGTGCCTGCCTCACAAGCACAAGGTCCCGAGTTCGATACCAGTAACCATCTACAATGCTGGGCGTGGTGACTCACGTCCACCAGCAATCAATACCACATATCACAGTGCTGGGCGTGGTGGCTCACACCTGTCATCCCAGCACTCGGGAGGCAGAGACAGGAGGATTGCTGAGTTCAAGGCTTGCCTGGGCTCCACAGTGAGCTCAGGGCCAGCCTGAACTACAAAGTGAGACCCTGTCTCAAAAAAAAAAAAAAAAAAGATTGTTACAAGAAATACATGAAGTGACATACGGTACTTGATAGATTCTTCAAGCATGATGAATACTCAACAAATGTTGGCTCCTCCCCCAGTGGCCCATCCCAAGTATTTCTGTGGGAGAGTGGTGGAGTGTGGAGGGCCCGGTCCAGGCACCCTGAGCCACACCACCATGTATCTACATCTGTTCCCAATTGGGACAAACTGCTGGAAGGAAAATGCGGCCACCTTGTTTTACTCAGGGAAAGTTCCTAATAGAGATATAAGAATATAAAACTATGCCATTCTAAAGTCTTTCCCCATGAATTCCATAATAGTTGTCTGTATTTGATTCCTGTTTCATAACCTGAAGGCTTTAGTATTTTGTTTTTTTCTTTTTTCTGGAATCCTCAAAGACGTTCATGATGAACACACATGCGTTTCGAGGAGTAGTGCTGGGGATCCAACCCATGACTTCGCACATGTTAGACAAGCACTCTACCACGTAGCCCAGTCTGGCCTTGAACTCACAGCAATCCTCTTGCCCTAGTCTCCTGAGTGCTGGGATTACAAGCCTGCACCACAACACTCAGACCATGGATGTATTTTAACATGGCCTAAGATATCTTGCATCCTATAAATATAAGGTAGTCAAGACAAGGTAACAGGTTCTAACCTCTCCCTGTCACTGTTAGTATGATGAAATGAAATAAAAATGGTTTTGGAACAAAGATCTAGGATTGAATCTTGATTGTGACTATGTCTTTGAACCCTCATATTGATTGTCACTGAGCCGGATGATGAGGATAGAATGAACAAAGTGTGTAAAGCCCACAGCCACATTTGTGCTCAGTGTGCCTTCCAACTCCCTCCCTGTGCTCTTATTGTTCATAGCTTGATGTTCCTCTGAAATACAGTTGGCTAGGTTAGGAATAAACCTGACATCTTTGAAACTATTTTAAGCAGGTCTTGATAAATAAAAAGAAAAATAGTTCTACTATTAAATTTTCCTACTGAATAATACCACAGACTTACACATTTGATGAGGCAATACATTTTTAACCAGCCTATCTTAGTGATGTGATTTTTAAATCACATAAAGTGAAGGTCTCACAAACATACAGAGCAGATTTTATAATGGATTAACAAATTCCCTGTGGGATATCTGTGTGCAGCACCCCGAGGAAGTCAGGCAAAAGACAGCAGCTAAAGGCTGGAGATGAAGAAAAGACAAGGGGAGAAGCTGGTGCTGAATAAGAGCACCCACTGTATGAAATGGTGCAGCAGTTTTAAGACAATCACCACCATAATTCCAGGGCAATGAGCTTTTGGAGGCAGATGGTGGGATGGCAAGAAAATAGGAAAACATCGAGAGCTACCAAAGAACACAAGAAGTGAGAGCAACATGCTGCATCAAGCAGATGCCTAGGCACAAAACAACCTTCTTTTCTTTTGGCTGGAGAAGTGGGAAGTAAATGCTGACATGCCTTAAATATGTGCAGGAGGGAAAACATGGAAGACAGCTTCCCAAGTGTAACATGTTTCAAGTCCAAGGTAATGTCAGATTTGGCACTCCTGAAATAGCAGGCACATACTCTGCCTCCAAAAAGAGTACTTAGCCAACAAATATGCAACAGTTCAGAATTTTCCATGGGAGATGAGAGAAAAAGTAAAAAAAAAAAAAATCTGTGGAATTTAATATATGTGGTCCATCAAGATTCAGTTAAAACTACTTTGGGGACATCATACTATAATGGGTCTTAACATGTTTTAAATCACTAATATTCTAACTAAACTCATAATGGAGGTCTTCAACTGAATAATTAATATCAAATATTCTAACTGGCATCAAGGATATATTGGCTATGAGGAAATGATGAAAAGTTTGATTAAAATGGACTTTTATCTGAGGAACTAAGTGACATAAAAATGATATGGCAGTAGCATTAACCCCCTGATCTTAGCTGTTTGGCATCTTAAAGTAGTATTACATGCTAAAGCTTTTTGCATTTTCAGGAAGTTTGAGTTGACCGTTGCAGACATCTTTATCTCACAAAGAATTAAATCACTGCTACTTCATCATTCTATCTTCAGCACTAAGACTGAGGTGCCAGAGACCAGTCAACAACAGCTGTGAAGGGAAACAGAGAGCCAGATTTTCAACAAAGGAAGCCTGAGGGGAAAGGATGAGAAAACTTAGAATGCTGGGTAAAGGTGCTTCATGATCTGGAAAAGTTACTAGATCCTCTCATATGTGAACATGGAAGATTTCATCCAGACAAGTTCCTTAGCTCATTGTAATGTTCTTGCAAAATCAGAGCAACAGTTCTCAACTATGGGTCCTCACGTGTGGCCCCTCCCTGTGCAGAAAGTAGATCAGATAAAGTAGCATCATGACAGAGGTGTCACAGATCTTGGTCACGATTTGGAGAGGGCTCCTATAAAGTTTGTGAGGAAATAGTACTTGTAGCTGAAGTGGTCTTCAATCCAGTTTAATGTCTCACCAGTGGCCATGACTGCGGGGAACATTCTGAATGTTCTCAGGAAGCACCTAGTTGACCAACTGGCTTATATCAAGGAGAACTCAGGCAACATGGAGATTTTAGCTTTTATAGACCAGATGGCTAAATCCACCTGCAACCACATACACACTTACATGGAATGTTCAGTTCTCATCATTCAAGTTTCCATTGACCTCACTGGTTCATTAACTTGATCAGCATCATCCAAAGACCAGTACTGTGGCACTGCTGGATATTTTTGCAGACTTTGAATATTACCACTGTCTGCTGTAAGGTTAGCAAAGGAAAATTGCGAGCAGAGTAGAAGTTAACTGAAGAAAAGAATAAGAGAAATCTGAGAAGGAGAACATCTTTCAGCAGCAAAGGAAATGACAGAAAAGGATATAGTGACTGCCCAGACAAAACACTCTGGGATAATAGAACTCAGTGGAGGGTGGGCATGTTGCAAGTTTCAAAGTTAGCCATGCACTTGGGATTAGAGTCTTCCTGGGGATGGGAAAGGCATATGTAGGCAAGAAAGCTGAAACCAACAAAATGAACCAACTGGAATGTTAAAGCGGAAGTATGCTCTTATGGTGCGTTCTTCTTATCTGAACACAGTCTTACCCAACACAAAAACACTGGGAACACATTTAGAAAGCTAATTTATTTTGGGTTCCTAGGAAGCAGGCATAAGCTGTTTGCGCCTTCTAAAGTTGCTCTTTCTATCCAAAATCAGCTCTAGTATGTTGTTTCTCATGACACAGCCAGTTGAAATCAGCTTGAAATGTTCAGAGAGATGTAATTTTCTCCTAAGTAACTTATAGAATAAGGGTTAGAGCAACATCCAGATTGGAAGCCAAGTATGTCCTGAGCAGGGCTTTCTCCCACATAAGTCTCAGAAAACAGGTTCTTTTTCTCCATGACAGTGTTCATACAATTCTGTCAGAAGATTTATTGTAATCTATTTCTTCTAGGTAGATATTATTCTTAATCTTGAAGAACCAAAGTACCAATTTGCAGACACTGCTTTTTCAACTCTCAGGAGTGTTCTAACAAAACAGGATTCTCTTTTTGGTAGGCAAAGTATATTGGTTAATGCTCATCTAGCAATTACACATTAAACTGTTCATATTTCAAATGAAGGGCTCAAGGGAGGGAAAAAAGAATTGATTTTACGACAGCATTACAGAGATGGTTGAAAGGCACTACTTAACCTGTATATTAGCAATGTTCTGTGTCATATACAAAGATGAATAAGACATGGTCCCTGTCCTCGAAGGCACTTACAGTTTAATGAGAAAGAGAAATTAGTGAGCAAATGATATAAGGGAGTATGATCACTGCAGAGTGTGGGCATGACTCTTGGTTGCGGTGCTTAAGTGAACAGACCCACAGCCAGACTGCTTGGGTTCAAGTCCCAGCTCTGCCGCTTTCTAACTGCTGAGCTTAGGCAATTTTATTTAATCCCTTTCGGCCTGTAACTTTGTCTACAAAATAAGTATTATAATAGAGTTGCTGTAAGCATTAAGGAAGTCAGAAGACACAAAATACTTAGGATGATCCCTGGCACATAGTAAGTGATCAGTGAGGGCTAACCTTTTAGAGGTTGGGAATGAATCCCAGGGAAAAGGGACATTCTCGTGGAGAAGTCATTACTTATATTGGAAAACAGTGCCCAAAACAAACTGTCAAGAAAGCTTAGCAGGGTTTTTTTTTTTTCTCTCAAATTACTTGCATAAAAGCAAATCAACATTCATTTGTACACCAATGTATTAGGAACTTACTATATGTATATTCCTATGTTAGGTTCTCATAATAGGTATAAAAATAGTGGGTATAAAATGAAGTTCCTCATTTTGAGAGATTTATAATTTAACAGGGTAGAAAAGGTCCATGAGGGTGTATAATCTAAATCAGGATATTTTGAGGGGCACTGGGAAAGCACCAAATTTCTTAGGGTTCCTTTCCCCAGAAATGTGGGCATTGAAAGAGGTGGGAGGGTTGAGGAATGATTTTTTCCGGGAGTCAAGTCTGCTCCTTCAGCCTGCCTGGTTGTGAGCCCTAGAGCTGCGTGACCTGAGCCGGCAGCGGAGCCCGAGCATCTCTCTGGGTCTCCTGTGACCAGTGGAGGGGCTGCTGCTCCCGTGCCACGTCTGCCAGGGCTTTGTGCTCAGGCCTACACTCTGCACGTGGCCTAGCCGCACGGCCAGGTCTGTGGCACAGGGGCCTGGACTCTTGCCAAGAGCCAAGCCGGCATCCTGTTTCCCCTCTGCGCATTCTCTAGCTGTTAGAACTGTTATCTCCATGCATGTCGGTGAGCGAGGCCCATCATGCGAATTAGTTTGCTGCGTTCTCCTGCTCTCCGCCGCCCGGACAGGGCTGAGGTCTCCAAAGTCAGCTAATCCGCCTGCTTTGCTGAACATTTTCATGCGGTGTTTCCCTCCTCTCCTCTCCCACAGGGTGGGAGGAGCTCTCAGCAAGTGGTACAGCTAAAGCGAGGTACCAACAAGAGTAGCCAGCGGGGGGCAAAGCAATGGCAGGGAGCTTCAGGACGCAGCCAGAAGTGGGTAGTTGGTGGTCCCCAAGAGGCCACGGCGAAGGAGCTCTGATTTGCAGCCTGCCCCACTGCAGAACGGACAATGTCTTCTCTACATACCAAATAAAACAGAGCTAACAATAAAAAGCCCTTAAGTGTGCTGGTTCTGCACTGAGGGTTTCGTGTGTATTACTGTACTGTATTTAATACTCAGTCCTAATGTCATCCCCAATCTGCAGATTAGAAAGCAGGGCCCAGGGCAGTTAGATCACTGTGCAGGCCACGTAGGTGACAAGTGATGGGGCTGCGGCTCCACTCACAGCCGTCCGGGTCCCCCGGGGAGTGTGTGTTAGTGAAGTCACTGCAGGCTGAGCCGCGGCAAGCACAGGCTGAGGGCGAATGTTGAAAAGCTCCAGGTCGTAAAGGAAGGGAAGTGAGGTCATCTCCAGAGACTGGGCTTGGGAAGCTTAGTCATCTTCACAGAACTTAAGAGGAGTGGAAAAGGGTCAGAGTGGCCACTGTGGGACTGTCCGCGGAGCTGCCAGCAGGGCTCACAGGAACGCAGGCCAGGAGCAGGGCACAGCTGGCGTAGCCTAACGTGCACTCTGCAGCGGAACGGATGGAGTTTTATTATTTCTCCAGCCAGCTCCCACTGTCCACGCGCACAGGACCGCAGATGAGAGGCTGTCGTCTTATTTCCTCCCAGGACCCCACACTTGATTACAAACCTGGAAGTGCAACTTCATGTGCTGAAGTTCTGAGTCATCTGTAGAGAGGGGATAATGGGGTCCCCAGGGGCCACGGAGGAGGCTTGAGATGGGCCAGTAGGGAGCTCACTCCTGCAGGGCCCGGCCTTGAGGAGGCCTGTAAAGTCAGAATGGGGCCTGGAGGAGTTGAAAGGGGGTGGCGGGCTGGAGTGAAAAAGAAGCCATTTGGAAAAGCCGTGCATTGATAGCCATGCGTTACAGCAGTATAGGAATCAGCCACTTCTCTGCTCACCTAAGGTGAGTAATAATTTGTCAGGCAAGAGTAAGGGGACACTAGTTTCATTCTGTTTGCTATTAAAGAAAACCTGGGACTGCACGGGCTGGCAAGACCGCAGCCGGAGCAAAGCCCTGATGTTCACTAACGAGGTTGTATTACAACTGCACTCGGCTTTCCAAAATAGCACCCTCAGGAGAAAAGAAATAAAGTCATTTTTCTTTGGAGGCAGAAGATTTAACATTGCTTAACAATAACGTTTAACATCGCTTAGCCCTTAGCCCCAGGCAACCTTTTAACTACCAAGTGGAGAGACTGTCTTTTCCCTGCACTGGCCAGGGCTCTCTCTTGGCTCCGTTTTGTGTGGTGTCATTTAGCTTGGCAGCAGGCTGCCTGGGCCTGCTTTAAAGATGACAGAGTTTTATGAAAGCTTAGGAGGGTGCCCTTTGACTGGGGCTCACCCCTCCTCTAGGCTCTGCACGGCCATGCTCCACACTTGGCGTATAAATCAGCATTATTGAGCGTCTTCAAAACTCCTATGACAACCTCTACAAACAACACAGGAACCAAACCGGTGAATAGCACATTAAGTCCCTTATAAGGGTGGCCACTGACTTCCGGTAGATAGAATTATTCCTATTTTTAGTAAAACATTTAACTCCATAAATATTTCAAGCCTCCCTCCTCCCCTGCGACAAAGAAGGGTCTGGTGTCCCTGAGCTGTGCTCAGCTCACGCTTGGCAGAGGGAGAGAGAGGTGGGCCGGTGGGACTTAGGAAGTGGAAGCGCAGGGGTGGGAAGGCAGTCGAGGCTCCGCGTCAAGGATGCAGGGCCGAGTGTGCGCACCTCACTGGAAGGAGGCGGGTGTCCTCCACGGGCACAGCCGGCCTCCCTGGGCGAGATCTGGTCCCCTGGGCGGACACAATGCCTGCGAGGAAGCTTTGTGTCCTCGCTTTAGATTGTGCAATGAAAACAAGGTCCGAGCTTCCCCATTCCAGAAGGAGTGCCGGCCACTTCACATGCATTTGTCTGTGCCCTGTGTGTTCGCAGTCACGGCAATTTCTGGTTACCAGGTAGCTACGATGGTCTGTGCACCTGTGCACCTCATCACCGCTACCACTGTGCTTGTGCATAAATGCACTTTTTGCCAGAAATTATTTTGGCTGAAGACGCTTCCCTTTCAGCCACAGCCACATCCTTGGGGCCGGCAGGATTTTGTCGGTTCCTACACTGGGATGATCGCACCAGAGCCACAGACGGCATTAACATTCTGCCTTTGTCCGAAAACCCCTTCTGTAGTGTTTACTCCTGAAACAGTTGTTTAGAGCCAGCCATGATTGGGCATTTCAGGGCTAATTAGTGAAAATAAACAGGAGCTGGAAATTCTGAGGCTTTCATATTAATAATTACTACTGCAAGCGTTTGAGGCACTATCATAAAAGGCTGATTATTTGCCTCCTTTTCTAAAAGAGTTGAGTCCTGAGGAGCGATTGGGACAATGTATTTAATTTCCATTCTCCCACTGTTGGTGCATAGTAGGTGATCACGAGACACATGTGGAATGAATAAATGAGTCAAATTTATAGAATTTTAAATGCTATTTCTGTGCTTTTGATTTGAATTTAAAATACCCATTTCTGTACTCAGAGCACAAGTTGGCCAGGAAGGGATTAAGCTGTTTCCAGTTCCCCCACCCCCACAAGAACCTATTACTTTCCATCTGCCCTAACCGCAATTTCCATACACTTCAACAGTGAAAGCCGGAAATCTTATATTTAAAATGAATCTTGGAAACGACTTCCATTTTTAAAAGAAAACAAAATAATAGGATAGGGGAAAAAATAGGAATAGGAGATAAACCATGGATGAAAGAAAAAAAAAAACCCACACACATGCCCTATGAGAAAACTTAAAAAAAAACACAGGAAGATAGAATACATGTGTAGGAATTTTTAAAGGATTGTATTTGAGGTATTTTGCCTAATCAGTATTGCACACTGGTTCTCTGGTAGATTTGAGATTTTATGACATTTGAAAATCGACCCACTTTTTAAGAGCAGATGGTCACCAGGCCACCCCGCTGCACGTTCAGGGTGTCCCCTCGGGCCGGCACCTGAAGAAGGAGAGCCAGTGCTCAGCTCGGAACAGGATACTCCAGCTCCGGAGCCAGCGTTTTAGCCGCCCGGCTTTGCTAACGGTGAAGCTCTACTTGGGGACCCCGGCAGCACCCCTTTCCAAGGTGACATTCTGAAACATTTCGGTTTGGTGACTGGCTCTCACGTTCCTTTGTTTCTCCTTCAAACTCACGATTCTCACACTCTCCGCTCATTTAGTTCCTGGGGGCGGTAAGTCATCTTGGAAAGGTTCCCTCTTTGTCACACGCTCCTGATGGCGGCCTGACAGTACTCCTCATCTCACAGATAAGAGCACCGGCCTTTGAGAATTGCATCTCGTTTTCAGAGGTGTCCAGTTACAGCATAAGTGGATCATGTCGGGTCAGCGTTGCCAAGTGAACTTTTCCCACACATTTGTTCTTTTCCCCACTGTCTGTGCCTCGTAGCAATATTTGCTTATTGCCTTGAGGAGACAGTCAGGCTTTAAGTCGAGTAAAAAACACCTTCCCGGCTCCACATTTCCAACTCTTTAACATCCACACAAAGCACCAAGGTTAAGGTCAGCCTTTCCTTTCTCACGGGTAACTCCTAGGACAGAGGATTTACTATTTTATTGTCTCTAAGCTTGGTGCAAGATATTCAATACCATTTTTATAGCAATGGCTTACGATTTCCATTTGGTATCCAATATTCTTGCTGACATGTTCAATTGCAATGATATACTATTTTCTCCCCTTAAAAAATAACCCACAAGTGTTTCAATTATTAGCACAGTTGTGAAGATGGCACCGGGACTGCAGCAGACGGCAGTGAGGCAAAATTATAACATGTTCCCTATCTCCAGACCAGATTTCTGTTTCATGCAGACATCTCTCAAGACTTCATTTGTGGGAGCGCTGGGGATGGGAGGCCCCTCCATGCCCTACCTGGGTAAAGATGCATACTGTCTCTCCATCCCCTCAAAGTGGAGGCTGTGAGTGTTTCCATCTGGACTCTTTCCAGACACCTGTGGAGAGAAAAGTAATTAGAGATGAAGATCCATTATACATCCTGGTTACTGACAATGCAGCTAAAAATTCTAATCAGTGCACAAAGCTGCAGCCGCCTGCCAAAAATCAACCATGGAAAAGCGAGAGCTCGGCATCGCGACAGCAATTGATGATCATGCCCCAAACGCGGCGTTAACAATAAAGTCATTTCTTTCAAAAACAGTCATTGTCAACTTGCATCCTTTCTGTCCCCATGCCAGGAATATTCTACGGCCTGTAAGACCCTCTTCTGCTTTTTCAAAAGGATTTTAGTTTTTAGAACAGTGGTTCTGACACTGGTTAGAATTACAGAAAAATCGAGTGGAAAGTAACAGAGAGCTCCCATGTATCCTGTACCCAGTTTTCTTATTACTACCATCTTAAACTTATGGCACATTCCTTATAGTTAATGAATCGATAGGATACATTGCTTTTAATGAAAGCCCACAGTTTATTTAGATTTTACTTATTTTCTGTCTCCATTCAGGACCATATTATATTTAGTCATTAGGCCAGCTGAGGCCTCTCTGGGCTGTGACAAGGATCTTGTTCTTAAAAGCCCCTTTACTGTGAACCTTTCTCTACTGAGAGGAATGGGTGGCAACAAGTTGCCTACTGCACAGCACCTGGGGAGCTGCCCCGACCTTCACCTGGTTCCCTCCCTAGGAGCACGTGCGCAGGTGCGGTGAGTGCTGGTGTTGGTTAGTTTGCCCTTTCCTGTGGCCTTCAGGTGGAGCCTTTTCCGTTAGCTTCTGAGATCCCGCAGAGCACTTGACTGAGTTTAGCAGGGTCTCCACACTGTGTTGTTTCCCTGAATGTAAATACTTTACTTGTAACGGTCATACCCGTGGGAATGAGATGAACACATAACACACATTTACAAGTGCTTCTTGAGTGAGTAATTCCTTACCTGTTCATGTCAACACATGTGGTGTGACAGACCATTTGTGTGTTTGCTTTTGGACATGGTTAGCTTTCATATAACCAGCATGGAAGAAGTAAACAGAAAATCTGCACTGTTATTGGACAGGGGTGGGAGTATTTGCTGATGAACACAGGAAACAACAGTGTGAAGGTAAGTAGTTGAAATTTTTCTACTTAACAACCTGGAAGCTATTTACTTCCTACAGAAATTCATAATTCTGTACAAAAAACACCATCTCATCATGTGCAGGGCATAGGGGTCAGGGTTGGGGGTGTATGGTGGGAGATGCTGGAACACTAATGCACACAGGCATTTAGATTAAGAAAGCCTAGCATCAAAGGTCCATTAGAGTTTGTCTTGTAAAACCTCTCTGTGTTTCAGTGATGTATGGGACAGGAGTTACTGGAGTTATTTGAGAGTGTAAGAGGCCAGACAGACACCTGGGCAGGATGAAGACTCTACAGACACAGAAGCCAGCACAGATAGAGAGATTGAGAATTCTCTGCATTAAGATAAAAAAACTTGATTTAAACCACTGAGCTTTCAACCAAAGCTGAGAGATAAAGATGGTGGCAGGCAGACAGACAGACAGGGACTGCACAAGTAGCAAAGCAACAGAAGTACAGGTCAGAAGTGTTGTTCCTAGCCACTCCTATCTAAGGTTTTTCTTTATTTTTAAATGGTTTCCTATATCAGAAGAGTTCATGTGAATACCAGTACTATATTACAGAATATTAATTGTGACATTGGAAAAACACTCTGCTCAAGTATCCTTAATATGGCTCTAGACATTGAGCCCTGCTTTCTCTTGCAGACTCAAAGCTCCAAGCTCACATCTGCAGTGCTGTCATTTAGAACTGACCTGGCCTCCTGAGGATGGCTTAGAACCTGGTGCCTCATGAAGCAGTGTGCCTGTTACCACTCTGGTGAACTCTTAACCAGCATTGTAGACTTAACAGTGAAATACTGCATGATCCTTATCACTGAGAAAACTTCTGTTTTGTAGGGAAAAAAACAAGCACTAAAAATGAAATAAAAACTGATGTGCAAGGATGTCTGATGGAATACCATCGGGATATTACTAGTAGTAGCACTCATGGAGCCTTAGATCTCTAGTGGTGACCTATGGCACACATGCCACAGTGGACACTCAGAGCCCTCTCTATTGGCACCAAGCCAAGTCACCAAGCATCACATGACAGTGCTGTTGGTAGAAAGAGAAACTTCATGGAAGAATCAGAGCTTGGCTCAGCTTTAAACGATGAGTGGCATGATTGTTCACCAAAATTATTATGATCATCACCAACTGTATATATGTTTGTGAGCTTTTCTTTTTCTTTTACTATCATAACATTAATGCATTTGTTTGATTAGTATTATTGAGCACCAACCATACCGTAATGTCACCTGCTGTATCCTAAGGCCACTGTGTTCCAAGCGATGAAGAAATCTAGCCCCTGTTCACAAGAAAACGGGCCTGTGAACAATTATGCTACAATGAGATCACCATTCCAGAGAGTGTGATGAGCAGCAGCTGGGGGAGTTGAAGACAGCTTCATATGGGTGTTGATGCTTCATATGAGACTTGAATATGAATGAAAAAGAGTCTTTTAGGGGGAGAAAGATAAAGAATAGCAGAAGAAGACTTCTAAGTAGAGAATAATAGTGAAGCCACAGACAAAGCATTGTGTTCTTGAAGCTCAGGAAGTGTCAGGATTTTGGTAAGGCCAAACACTGATGAAGGAAAAAAGGATGTCATTAACTAACAACACTAGTGGTGCTACCACCATGCCTGTGGCTATTGCTATTTTTAGAGCAGTTTGAGATTCACAACAAAATAAAGAAGTGGGACGGAGAGATTCCCCATAACCCTTACTTCGATCCCTGCAGAGCCTCCCCATTACCAACCTCCCACTAAAGCAGCACAGCTGTTACACATGATGAACTTACTCTGACACTTCATAATCACCCAAAGTCCCGAAGTCCATGGTTTGTGTTAGAGTTCTCTCTTGGGGTTGTGCATTCTAAGAATCTGGACAAATAAACCTTGACAAGTATCCACCATGACCGTGCTACAGAGATGAGTTTCACTGCCCTGAAAATCCTTGGAGTTCTATCTCCTCATCTTTCTTTCCTGCCAGCTCCAGGAAAGATTTTAACCCCCCAAATGTCATACAGTTAGAACTACACATTATGAAGCCCTTTCAGATTGGCTTATTTCACTCAGCCACACACATTTAAATTTCTTCTATGTTTTCTCATGGCCTCATAGGTAATTTCTCTTTAGTATCAAATAATATTCCATTTCAGGGTTTCAGCACTGATTGGTTACCTATTTGTCTACTGAAACACAACTCAATTACTTCCAAATTTTGTCAATTATTACTGAAACTGCTGTAAATGTTTGTAAGCAGGTTTTCATGTGGATGAAAGTTTTCAATACCTTGGGTAAATACTCAGGAGTACAATCACTGGATGTACGGTAAGACTAGGCTTAGTTACATGAGATACTGCCAATTGTCTTTCCACAATGCTGCTCTCTTCTGTGTGGCATCTAGTGAAGAATGAGAGTTCAGCAGCATTTGGTGTTGTCTGTTTTCTGGCTTTTGGCCATTCTAATAGATGAGCAGAGCTGTTTCACTGTTGTTTCAATACGCACTCCCGATGACATAAGATGTGGAGTATCTTGCATATCTTTGGTAAGGTATCTGTTAACATCTTCAGTCCATTTTTAGATCAAATCATTTGATTGTTATTGTTGAGTTTTAAGGGTTATTTTTATATTGTAGATAACAACCACTTATCAGATCAACCTTTTAGGAACATTTTATCCTAGTCTATGATGTCTTCATTTTCTTGATAGTGTTTTTTGCAGAGGAGAAGGATTTAATTTTAATGAAGTTCAACTTATCAGTTCTTTCTTTTATGTACTGCTTTCCTATAGTGCTGATTTTTCTTATGTTATCTTCTAGGAGTTTTATAGTTTGGAAGATCCTTCATGCCATAGGATGGGAGGGCTAGAGATAAAAATGACAAAGTTCTACAATATGGATATAGATGAGTGACATAAGAAGGTTAAGGAGGCAAGATCAATAGGATTGAGTGGAGATTAAAGGGAAAGATCTCTCTAGAATAATGCTCGAGTGTTTGAGTTTAGCAGCCTGCTGATTTTGGTAACATTCATCTAGATGAATATAAAGGGAGACCAGATTTAGGAGTAGATGACAAAAGACTAAACACACTGAGCTTGTATTGAGAGTTCATGAAAATATTTAATAGACAGTTGAATATAAAGAGTTGCAATTTAGAAGAGAAATCAGGATTAGAGATGAATTGAGAAAGCTTTAGCATGTAGATAGTAGCTGAAATCTTGATAAAATATGCCCAAATATAGTGTGTCTTAATACAGCATAAAAATAAGACATGCAACATAAGTAAATAAGAATATCAAGATACTGTTCATAGGCACGCTATCATTATGGGACAGAAAAAGAAAGCTGAACCCAGCAAGATGTCTGGAAAAAAGCAGACTGTCCAGAGAGGAACCAGGAGAAAATGTTATAAAAGAAATAGAGAGAAAAGAATTCAATCAAGAAGTGGTTAAGACATCAAAAGTAACAAGAACTTCAGTAAGACAGGGACTATCCTATACACAGTGTGTTGGTACACTTTAACCAACCCTTACGTCTTGTAGAGTATCATTTTGAACTATAGCCTGGGAAGCTAAAACTACCTTTCCCAGAATTCCTTTGCAGCTGTGCATTGGCTGTGATCGAAGTTCAGCCACAACATTTAAGAAACAGAATTCAAGGAATAGCCACACTTCTACTGTTTTTTCTGGCAAGGATGCTTAAAGATACACTTGGTTTTCCTGTGGCCACTTTAGCAGTTTTACCATTGCTGGTTTCGGGGAAGGATGTAGCTCTTACATTGATTTTGGAGTTGGTGACAACAGAAGTGTCTTTGTGATTATAGCATCCTCCTACTCAGGGTGGTTTTGACTATAGCTACTGTTTGGATCTGGAGCTTAAAGCTTTCTATACAGAAGTACTATCTGTAATCTACATTCAGAAGTATGGCTTGGAAAAATCACGGCTGAAAAGTTTATCCAGAGTCTTAGCCCTTGAACCTTCTTTATGATTCTGTAGGCCTGTTGCTATGGTGTAAAATTTTTTTCTGCTTAAACTAGCTCATACAGACACTACTCTGGATCTCAATAATGACCAGTCTAAGTTCTGCAAGATTATATATGTTGAAATTGGAAATGAGATGGTGATGGTGCTTTAGTGAGAATGATTTCAGTAGATTCATGGGTAGCAAAAGCCAGACTTCCCTGGTGTTGAAAAGTCCTACAGTTTTCTAATAAAAGCATATAAAATGTACCAATAAAATCAATTAAAAAACAACAACATAGGCTATGTACTGTCTTAGCTCACTGTGCTCACAAAAGGGGATTAATAGGTTCAAGTACATACACAACTGTTAGTATCTCCTAAGTAGAATGATATGCTAAATACTCTAAGGTGAAAAGATGACTCAAATAAAGTGCCCTCTAGTAACACACTGCTGGTTAATGGAAATGACAGGACTAAATTTGTATTCCAGTATTTAAAAAATGGATTAAACTGCTTTTTCTCCTTAAGTTCTGTGGAGAACTAACCAAGGATGACCTCTGTTAACATTTATAAATATATACAACTTTTTAATGGTATGGAGAGGTTTTTTGTAATTTTTTTATTATTGGCATTTTCTTGCATTATTAGATGTACTTCAAACACGTATTTTAGTAGCTATATAATATCACTTTTTATAAATTAACTATAATTTACCTAATGTACTCTTTTAATTTGATCAATTTTTAATAACCCAATTAGAAATAGTAGAGACATAGCTTAGTGTGTTGGAGACAAATATTCTTACCAACAGCTCTAACTTGAGGGTGGGAAATTATAGATAGAAGGCTGCTGAAGAGAAGTTAATTATAAGGAGTTAGAGTTAAGTCTTCAGGAAGTCAGGCCACTTGAGGAGGGAAGGAGGGGAAAGAGAATGGGCCAGGGCATTTATAAGCTCATTTCTCATTTTGCTCTTTACTCAAATAGACTCAGAAATGTTCCTGCTTGAAGAATTCCTTATTAGGTAATTTCCCTCATCACAAGAAAATAAGGTCAGCCGCTTTGATCCAATTAATTTTTTAAGCCTGTTATCTTACTTGGGATCATGCAGGTTTTTTTTTAAATGCAGTGACCTAAATATAGGTCTGACAAAAACAATCTTGACTTAAGCCATAACAGAAACCTAGCCTTTTACTCAACTGTGTAACATTAGACATATGCCTGGATTGGGGGCACATTAATCTCGCTCTTACTGATATAGCCCAGGAAGTGAAACTTCTGAAAGCTTATTCAAAACAACCGAAAAAGCTCATGCCTTAGTTCATTTTGCTCACACCGACCCTCTCTGGCGGGATTAGGACAACCTAGGAGAAGCCTGTCAGGAGAACCTGGTGCTGGGAGGAATGCTGAACTAAGATGCTTTTAGTTCATGGGATTTGTAATTTCATTCACTCAATGGCTGCTGCCGACTGGCATGTTAAGAGCCTTGTTAAAATAAAGCTATTAGTCTTTTCTCCACAAAAGCGAGGCTTTCGCTGCTTACAGTCAGGGCCCCTTAAATTAGTGTGTATTTCTAGACTGACATTGCTGGAATCAGCAGTTTCATAAAGCAATATCCTAAAGAGGCCATTTAAAGCACCTTCCCCAACTTCCCCATTTGCAGATTAATGACAAAGAGGTAGATGTAATGCCCTTTCAAACATTTTAAAACAATTCATTAAAAGTAAAAGAATAAATTATATAGGGTATTGTGTAGAAGTCTGATGATGAGAAGCGGAAACAATTCAAAATTAACATGTTTTCCAGCTTTCACAGGTTAGGATACAGTTTTGCCAGTGTTGTAATTTATGCCCTAAGAGCCAATTTTCCCAAGAAATTTAAAAGCTGCTGTGATGGAAAGGTTGTGTGCAGAGTTGCAGTATGGCTTATCCACCTATCTATAACATCCTCATGCACAAATAGGTCTTACTCATAGCCATCACTAAAAAATGAGCTTCACACTGCTCGACACATCCTGAGATTAAGATGCAAAGTACAAAACTTCAGATCCCATTTTAGGAAATGCGCCTTTCTTTTGAGTTGGTATTATGACAGAAAATTCTGAGCTGTGTTTCAAGTGTCTTTTAATTCTATTGCTCTTACCTAGTTGTCAGTTTGGCCAGAACATGTTCAAAGAAATCAATACAATGAAAAGTTCTAAAAAGTTAAAAACTTGGCTTTGAACACCTTCTAATATTAATACACTCTGCTCAAGTGCTACAGGTTTAGAGGGGCGCTAGGGACAATACACAGAAAGAATCAAAGTAGGTTTTTTAATCGTTTCGTTTTGGCATTGTGAAATACATTTATGCCTGAGCCACATACTTACAAATATTATATCCAGAGAGGCAAAAGAACACACGCTCATTGAGATCATTATTTCTAAAGTGTTTGTTTTCTCTAATTTGATTTCAGTAATTTCGTCAAATAACTGGGTATTCAGCTTATAGAGGAGCCCAGAACATCTGCTAGTTTAGAAAATACAGCAAATAAACTATTTTAAAAATAACTCTTGTGTAAGTCTTTTAACCATTTTCTGTCTACATTTTCCTCCTTTATAAAACGTCAGAGTTAAAACTGAAATTCTCAAAAGTCTCTGCGACCTTGTACACATTTGTAAAAGTGATCTTGTACAGTTTCCACATTTACAATGGACTAAGTAGACCTCATTTATAAGTGCAGAAACTGTAGGTAGCTGTTTAATGATTTTATAGCTAAATGATAAAGATAGCCAATCTGATCTGAAATCTATTTCTGTAATATGAAATTATAACGTATGTATGGGATTTGAGCATGAAATCTAGGGCTAGCACCATTCAAGTACTAGGCAAATTTATACCGGGCCACTGCATCTTAATAATTTGTACTATCTCTGTCGTGATTGTCTTCACAGAAAATAAAATCAGACATCTCCTGCCAGCTCTGTTTGTGTCTAGGCCTAAGATACAGTTACCATAGAAACTATGATTGTGGGTACAATTTTACAAATTTGGCTTCATCTCTCATATGCGCTATGTGTGCATGCACATGCACACACACATGCACACGTGTGCCTTGCCAATAAGCTTGAAGAGCAAATTCTAGCTCTTTGTCTTTAATTAAAGAGCTAGACTCTATTTCTCACATCTGTTCTCCTGTCTACCTACAAATAGAGATATTGCAACACTAGCTAAAATGTCAATTCATACATTGAGACAAAAGACTGATAAAAAGATGAAAAGAGATACAAGGAAAAAAATGCCCTAAAATCTCTCTCTTATCCTGTATTCTCCAGGGGCACAGTACACAGGAATTTGGTGGTGTTTCAGTAACGTTAGATACTACCAATACATCCTTAATGACACTAGGTCTAATTCCTTCTTTCCTGGAAAACAAGACCTAGGTGGAAAATGATCAGCCTTGAAAACTAGAAATAAAAAATGTCATTCCCAACCAGCCTGTCCATGGCACAGCTGCCACCACTATTCTCTTGCTCAGTGGCAAATCCACAAGGCTGATCAGGTAACTGTAGGCTGATGGGGCTGGCATTTTTGATCTTCAGTTTTCAAGTTGATTATTTTCCAGTTCGGTCATATTTTCAGACACACTCAAGGATGTTGCTTGGGTGTTCATTTATTCCTGGCTGTTTTATTTTCTTGTGCTCTGAGTCAGGGCTCTTAATCCTTCCTGAAGAAACAAAGTTATCACTTAAATATATAATTATTAAATGATATACTAGTTTGCACACATTCTTTTTTCCATGTTCTTTTGTTTAGTTTTATTTTATGGTGGCACTGAGAACTGAACCCAAGGCCTTCATACTGAGCATTATCCCTAGTCCTTTTTATTTCTTACTTTCGAGACAGAATTTTGATAAATTGCTAAGTTGTCCAGCCTGGGCTCAAAAACTTTTGATCCTCCTTTTTCGGCCTCCCAGAGTGCTGGGACCATAGGCATGTGTCATTGTGCCTGACTGCACATTTTTGCTGAGGAGTTCATGCTAGACTACAAAGGACCTCAATGCATGAAACCCTGTAGCATGGCTTAACTATATATTCATTCATAAAGACCAAACAGGTCAATACACATGCAATTGCAGCTCTTAGAATGTTTCTATTTTCTGTCTTAGTCAGTGAGCAAGATCTGGTTACCTCCACTCACAGGTTCTGGGAATAAGAGGCCCTGTGAAACACTCTGCAGTAAGTACGGTGGGGTACGGTCACTGGTGCCACTTCCATCTCTGCCTCAGTCCACACACAGGAAACAGGGATTTGGAGGATCCAGTCTCTGACCTGAGACCCGTGTGACCCAAGAGCAACACTTGCCCTGTCACAATTCTGCCATGCAGGTTGGCAGTGACTGTGGCACTTGCTGCTGCTCCTATTGTTAAATGAAGAAATGAGTTACAGACGAAGGCTCAGATGAGCCTGTGGTAGCACAGGGCTAAAATACGTTGCACTGAGGCTGTCTGCGAGAGCCTGAATATGTCTGTGGCCCTTGTGACCATGATTGTGCACTGCGGTGCTCTCAGCATATTCATTTCCCATAGCTGGAGGCATTAAAATATCTATCTGTGCTAATTTTTTCATAGTAATTTTTTTTTGAGACAGGGTCTCGCTTTGTAGTTCAGGCTGGCTCTGAGCTCACTATGCAGCCCAGGCAAGCCTGGAACTCAGCAATCCTTCTGCCTCTGCCTCCCAAGTGCTGGGATTACAGGCGTGTGCCACCACACCTGGCACTGTGGTATGTAGTATTGATTCCTGGTGGATATGAGTCTCCACGCGCAGCATTGTATGTGGTTACTGGGGATCGAACTCAGGACCTTGCGTTTGCGAGGCAGGCACTGGAACCACTGAGCTAACCCTCCGGCCCCATAGTAATTTCTAATACATTATGTTTTATAGAAAACAACCACCTGTATTATGTACACGTCCTTCGGTTGTTCAAGCATTGCTAGTGATCTATTAATTTGGCTTACGCAAGGCCCTGGGCTATAAGCATCATGTACTTATGTAGAACAATACCTCCTTGGTATATATGGTATTCTTAAGGACTGGAATATCAGGGCCTTGTTTGTTATGATTTACTGAGTCAACAAGTCGGAGGTTTCAAACCTCTCAGTGGAAGCTACAAAGAATTAATCAGATTCTCTAATGATTAGTTATGTTTTTGACCCAAATCTGTTAAGTAGTAGAAAACATATGATCAAATGTTTTTAAGGGAGACTTACTCTCAAGAGATCTGTCCGTGGTTATTCTTTGTTGAGCCTGCCACTTGTCTTGTTTACATATCTTTGGTTTTTTTATATCCCTTAAAAACATAGACTATAAATATTTTTACAATTTACATTTACACTTGGATCTGAAGTATACATCAAAATCATTAGGAACCTTAAATATATAATTGCTTCAAGTAACAGCAGATTGCTATAAGCTCAGACATAACAGTAGACTAGTAGGGGAACCTATTTGTGGGATGAATTAATGAATATACTGGATATAACTACTATGGTTCTATCTTGGAATGTAGTGCCTATTAAACCCCAGTGATCAGACCCATTCTACCATGAACGCTGAAATCAGACAGGCACCCTCCCCAAAATTTATATCAATCAGACTGTGTTGTAGCTGGCTGTTACTGATGAGTTCAAGTTCTAGAAAGATGAATAAAGAAAAGAGGAGAGAAAAGAAGAACTGAAGAAGTGACATTCTGAAAACTGATGTTCTTTTATGTCAAAACCCATTTTGAAAAACCAAAGCTAGTAGCCACACTCACACCATGCAGTAGTCTTGTATTACTTGGCAAACAAAGTTCAGCTTCTTTCTGAGTCTCATATTCAAGCACTGTAGTAACCTACAATAACCTGACATTCCAGTGTTATCCTACTTTTCTCATATATGCTCAAAGAATTGATTCCAGCCTCAGTTTTATGGATCCTGCACATGTGTTTTTGGGTCTACAGCAGCCAGCCCATTTCTTGAGTATTTGTAGCTCTTCTACTGGTCAGGTTACTGCCATAAACATGGAACAGGCTCAGCAGTGCTGAATGAATGAGTGGATGAGGCAAGTAGTCATTTCTGTAAAGGAAGAAAGACAAGCAAAGCAAATTCTATAGAAGGTGGTAAGAACTGATAAAACAGAAACTAGAGCTGTATAAAAGGGTATGAACAGAGAAAGGAAGAAAACCCAGGAAACAGAGAAGAGTTGTAAATAAGAATGAGAACTATGAAAGCAAACCAGACTATTGCAATCTAATCTAAATCTTAGCATGCAGGTACTTCCTGTCCTAAATTTCTATCCATTAATCAAATTTTTGGATCCATCAGAAACTCTCCTCCTCTACTAGGCTATGTGATATGGACTTTGTTGTTCTGATTAGATGCATATATCATCTTAATTTCAATGTCTTTAAAATGTGATTATTTTAAGTCAACATTTAAAGTTAGATTTGATATAATCATTTAATTGGGCATTGATTCATCTACATAGAACTCATTACTGAATTCTTCAGTTTCACCAACATAATTTCCTTCCAAATTATCTTTTATCTAAATGCTGGAATTCCAAGTGCTATGAAAACTTTGCCAAATAAAAAGCTTTTAGATTTCTAATGCTGGCTAGACACGAAGCCATGGAAGATTGTTGAAGAATAAAGCATGCTTGCCAACTGCCAGATACAACTGCTTTTCGCATAATTAATGTCATTCTTGCTGCTCAAGTACCATTTCCATCCTCTAATAATTTCCATTAATAGAGGAAGTTTCTGCAATAATTTTTGCATGCTGCAGAGCCACCATGGCTTCTAGACACCTTTTAATCAAAATAATGACAATGAGTGAAAGGGGGATGGTTGGTGATATTACTGTAACCTTGGCTTGCTTTTGCTTTGTCATTGTTTTCAACCCCCAAAACTGTCCACAGCCTCATCATTTGACAGCTGTTATGCCAACTCAACTTTGGTGCTTTGATTTTAATAGTGCTGAATTATATGGATTTATATGAAACACAGAATAATATATAAAATGAGTGTGTTGAAAAAATGCAAGAAAAAAGGATTTCTTAAGAAGAAATAACAAAGACTGAGCTCATGAAAAATCTAAGCTCAAGTCCTGTGAAATATGATAATTGTATAATACTGAAACTTGCAGTATGTGGTGATAGATCAACTGAAAAGCATAACCTCAAACCTGCCAATTCACACTTTTTTATTATGTTGTTGCAAAATCAAAAATTCCATTTAGGATATAAAGTTATGCAAATATGCACACAGCAACAATAACAACAAAAACCAGCCTAAATTTCTATACAAGCCAAGAAATGGATGTAGCCTGATGGTTCAGTAGATGTTCTATGCCAGGGAAGAGAGCACCAAGTTGGTAGCTAGGGAGTTTCTGGACACCTTCTTTTGGACTTCCCAATGATCCAAATACTGCTGAGAGTTTTCCCTCTGTTCCTGAGCTGCTTCAGAAGCACTGAAAAGCTACATCAAAAGCTCATCCTTCTTGGCTCAAGATGGCTTTGAAAAACATCACCTGAGTCATATTTAATTGTTCTAGTCCTGTTCTGTGAAGTTCACTTAACAGAGATCTGGTGATGCCACTTGGACAAGGAAGTACTTGCTCTGTACAGTGAGCTACAGGTGGGGCTCAGCTCTGGGGGTCTGTGCTCATGACCTGAATAAAGTTTGAGGTCATCAGCTCTTGATGCTACTGGGAAATAATGAAGAAACAATATTCTGCCCTTTTAATAGCCATCGCTAAAGCAGAACTAGTTTACAGCAATTGCACCACTTTCTGAGAAGTGTGGCAGGCATTAAGGAGGGGCAGAGTGGTCAGCCAGGCTGGCTTTGGGCATCCATGCCCCAAAGATCATCTGACCAGGGACTTGGTGGGACTATGTACTCCAGCCCATAGCCAGCCTCTAATGGCTCAAGACCTAGTTCTGAAATATGTATCCTGGTTTTAAACATACTTATCAGTGAGTTCCTACCTACATATAGAATGATTTCTCAGTAGATACTATATTCATAAAGACTCGGGCAATAGTCTATGTGCATTCTCATGAATTGTCCATTTTGATGGGAACCACTGCCCTGATGGCAGGAATGTAAGTACTGTAAGTTTGCTGTAAGAGTATCTTGCTGAAAATGAGAGACCTGGAAGGGAAGGAAGGAAGACTCCCAAAGAGCAGCATGTTCCTACTGAACACCCGATTGCAGCATTCATTCTAATTGGGAAGTACATGAGGGTTTTTAATTGAGCGCTTAGCAGCTGTGAGCTCGGGCCTGTATGTCATGTGGCATGGTGGTTGGGAACACTTACTCCAGGATAGGCTACTGTTGCTATGGTTATGTTGAACCTGACCTTTGTTTTGGAAATGAAAATACCTGGAGACATTTTCTTCCTTGCCCTGTGAATTCATTTCTATGGACCTCTGACCAATTTTAGCTATCTTAGCTAAGATACTGAACTAATAGAAGCTTCTTCAAAAATAGCACAGGGCGGGGTGGGGTGGAGAGAGAGAGAGAGAGAGAGAGAGAGAGAGAGAGAGAGAGAGAGAAAGAGAGATCTTTTCTAATAATGATTAGAGTATTGTAATAATTTTTTTCTTCTCCCTGTTGGATCATGAGAGCTTTGAGAACAAATAATCCTGCTTTATTCATATGTGTAATACTTATTTTCTGGCACATATTATGTGCTTAATAAGTAATTAAAAGATTGAAACGACAACTAAATGAAAAAAGTAATTTTGAAAGGGGTTATAACACAAACAGAAACACAGAATCTGAAATATCTGGAGAGAATGGGCTCGGATGAACCTAGTGGGCCTCCCTGAGGAGGCATCAAGTGGGCACAATGTGCCAACTCCTGTGGGAACGTTAATGTTATGACTCAAGTCAAAAAACTGGATTTGGGGTATGTAGCAGTCAACTCAGTGAAGTGTGCATTTATGGCAACATGATCGAGCAGTTAGACTGAACATACATACCAGGACCACATGAGTGCAGTCCTCATGGCTGAATGGGGAAAAGATTACGGCAGAGGGGTTCTGGGCACATTGGACAGTGAGTTCCCTTCCTTCTGTGACTGGCATCAGCCATTCAGCTGCAGAGACTACTAGGGTCCACTGGTGGGTTTCTCTAGACCAGCACTACCCTTAGATTTCTCCTTGCAGTGTGGCAGGAGGTGCCCTGTTAGAGCATCTTAGCTTCTGTGTTCAAGGAGATGGGCAGCCAGGTGTCGTCCTTCTAGAGAAAACAAAGATACAGAGTCAAAGGGAAGCATCAGTAGCAAGAGATCAGCAGACAGGAGAAACAGAGAGAAAAAGGGGAAAAAAACCAATACTTGACCTGATTCGTTCTAAGCAAAGGAGCAAAATCCTAACTTGGATTGCTCAGCAGCTGAAATGTTCATGGGGTGCCCTTTAGAGGGTTTCCCACATTTAAGGAGTAACATGTGTACTCTACTTACTTAAGAGTCTTTTCCTTATGTCCCAGTATAATAGAAATGGTGAGTGGAAACCAGCATCTGTTTATTATGTAGAATGGTTCTTCCCTATTTTAGTGGACTCAGTTGTAGAACTGTGAAATGATTTATAAGTATTAGCCTAATATTACTAATATCCTAAGATAACAGCCAAAAAAAATACAGGGATTTCTACTCATCAATATAATGAAATTAAGAAAAGTGAAAATTTAGGATGAATATTACAAAGAGCTTCCTATGGTGAAATCCATTAGGATGAGGGGTAATTTCCCATGGGAAGCTGATTTATATGTTAGAAAATGTATAAGGCCTATTCATAATGTATTTGTGACAGACGTAATGCCATGTCCATCTATAAATCAGATTTACCTTCTGTTAGAAACTCCGAAATCCTTCCCACTGGAGGCTATCCTCATGGGCACTGACCTGAGAGGACTTAACATCCAAAGGGCCCGATTACTAAAAATCTTCCATCATGTAATTGGACTTTGGTATGGAAAAATAGCACCAGGATTCATCTAAGATGGTTGGGAGAAATAGAGTGAGCTACAACTCCTGAATCTGTCAACTGGCCCAGTACCATCAAGGAACAGGTCTTTGAGTATCTTCCCCCGGGACCATGTGAAACTTACTGTTATTCTGCAGACAGCAAGACGGCATAACTTATACCAGCGAGCCCCAAGTGACTTGCAGACCAGACGAAGATCACTGAATTTAAACTTAAAACGTGCACAGGGGAAACATCATTTTCCATTTGAGGGTCATCCAATGGAAACAACCCATCCAAACAAAGAGAAGGTGGGATCACGTTTTCTTGGGAACAGAGATCAAACACCATAATTGAAAGAGCAGCAGCACTCAAGTGAGTGGGAGCAGGAGAATGCAGTGCTTCAGAAAGAACAGGAAAAGGTTCTTTTTCACACCATTCCAGGGAATGCAGAAGCAAGTGGTTCAAAAGTTAGCTGAGTCACTTTTTAGGGAACCAAAACCCTATTCATTTCAGTGGCAGCCAACTTGGGTACCAGTCATCACTGACTTCCTCCCCTTTGCCCTTCTCAGGTAATGAGAGTTCAAAGAGCTGCCCATAGTTCTTGCCTCTGACACTCCTGATTTCCCATCTGTTCATGAAAACCTAACTGCAAGAGCTACAAAGACAGAGGGAGAGAGAGCTTATTAAAGGTTTTCAGAGGTTCTCCAGATTTCATTAGGCTTGCTGCTACATTCTTATTAGACTCGTCCTGATGACCTGGCCATCCTACCATGTGAGGCTGAACACAATGCCACACCAGCGGCATGCCCACTACCAGAAAGGACAAAACACGAGGAAACATGACTCAGTAAAGACCCAACACTTCACTGTGCTTTTAAATGCTAATTTCTAAAAGTCACTGAAATCAGGGACCCTTAACATGGGAGAGTTTTAGTATCTCCTGCAGACTTGCAGCAGGGCAGGAAGCCCAGTGCCAACTTGTACACAGAAAGGAAATTATGAAAAGTGCTGGAAGGAAGGCACCACCTCACAGGGATGGGAAACCTTTCACTGGAGAATATCTTCAAATACCCTGCCCTTTGTGTGAGCCATTATTTAAATACTATGAATTAAAGAGTCTCATTAAATAAATCAGTGTTTCCAGGTTGCAGAAGTAAAGACATTTTTATTGTGCCTCAGAT
This sequence comes from Thryonomys swinderianus, assembly GCA_004025085.1. NCBI lineage: Eukaryota > Metazoa > Chordata > Mammalia > Rodentia > Thryonomyidae > Thryonomys > Thryonomys swinderianus. The sequence continues at coordinate 75,363 of PVIC010001184.1, forward strand.
AAATATGCCAGTAACAGCTCTATTATTATGTGCAGTTTGATCAGAATACTCACAGATTACAATGAACAACATGCTGTTTTGCAGCCAATAACAGAGTTTCATATGACTGCTAGCACAGGTCCCACAGCATAGTTTCTTCCTTAAATGTTTTGTGATCTCTTCTTTTGGCAGGCATAGGATGCACGTACAATATTTCGGTCTCCTTGTCTTCCTATTGGGTGGGGCCCACTCTGAGGGGCAGCTCCACAAGGGTAGCTTATTTGTTAAAGAAAAGATAAGACTTACACATCTGGAATGCACACTAACAGTGACTGTAGTTACTTCCTCCTTCCATCACTATAGATTTTACAGGTGCATGAAGTCCACAGTCCTGCCTAGAGACACATCAGAGGGAAGCAGAGAAGATTTGATTATGGGGCAGTGTGTCTGCATGGCTAGGTGTGGAGCTAAGAGGTGTGCATGGAGGATTCCATTCTAACCGGTGCACAGCCCCTTGTAGAATGGACAGCTCAGGCATTACTAAAAGCCATTTGTGAATGGAATAGCCTCTGGCATCAGCAGTCTGGAATGCAATCATTGACCGTCTCTCTTGAGAAATTACTCTCCAGAGTTGGGCCTTAAAAGAATACAGCAAGCAGGCACAATGGCACATACTTGAAATCCCAGCACTGTGAGAGGCTGAGGGAACTCAAGTCTGAGCCCACCTTGGGCAACTTCATGACTCAGCAATTCTTTCTCTCAAAATAAAGGCGGGGAGGGGGTGTGTGGCTGGGTATGTAGTTCAATGCAAACACTTCTGATTTTCAGGACCGTAAAACAAAAACAAAACAAAACAAATATAGCAAGCTACAGGCAAAGCCAACCCCTTTTCCTATTTACAAAATATGAATATTAGACATTGTAAATACATTTTAGGAAATCAGAAATAACAGCTAAAAGAGAGAATGAACTCTTAGTGGACTGAATGATTTCCCTCCAAGAGATGCACACAGTGTGGACCCAGGTCCTTCTGTCTTTCCGTCCTGCCTGCTCACACGGTCCACTGTACTGCACCTCCAGGCTGGCAGGCGTGTTGCTCCCCCAGGGTCCACGGGCTCATGCTTCTTCCTGCCACAGAAAGGCCACTGCTTGCGTCTGCCCTCCTTTGCTGGTGTCTCTGTTTTAAGTACCTTTCTTCCGAGCAGCCTTCTCTGACCACCTTGTGAGAACGAGGCATCTTGCCCAGTGCTGGGCTATAGCCCCTTGGCTCAGAGGGTGTTATCGTGGCCCGCTTTGGTTGTTTATCGTCTACCTCTCCTGACAGTCATAACTCCATGACATCTGGGACTTTGTTCCCTCTGTCATGTAGACAAGTCCTTGGAAAACATTCATTAAGTCAACATTTAGGAGAAATTGTTGTAAGTCAGTTTTCTAAAAATCTACATCTCCCCTTTTCTTTTTCAGTCCCTCATCTAATCTTTTTCCTTTTTCTCTTTCCTTTTTGAGAAATAAGCAATAAGTACACAGTTACCCACTGTAAGAAGTCTTTGTATAACCCTTTCCTAGAGTCTGAGAGGTAGCTGGATGTCTGGTGATTTTTTTCATCTCTGAGCGCATTCTACATTGAGATCTTTGTCTTTGTGTGAACAGTATTTATTTTCATAAATATGAGACTAAGTCTGGTCACATGAGCATGTCTTCATTCACGCTGATATTTTATATTACTGATTTTTAAAGTGAATAATGAAAGTTTTTTTTTACTGTGTGTTTTAAAACTAGCTTCAAAAGGGTCTTTTCCATAAGTAGAGTTCTTATTTATGACAAAATTGCCAGCGATAAGGTAGTGTGAAGTCAGGAGGTGATGAAAATAAATTTTTATTTTTTACATTCATTATTTGGAATCAATCCACGGGAATTTGCACAAAACTCTAGAATTTTTACAATTTGTACAAAATTTGTACAAAAACTCTAGTAGCTAGATGAATAAAATAAGCTATCTAAGGTCTGTTTAGAGTATAGACTTCTTTTATATGCTTTCTGTCGTCAAGGTATAAGATGGCACATTCAGGCTCTGGGGTATCTCTCATACCAGCTGAACTGTTTTATTTATGATCATTATTTTCCCTCTACCTTCCTTTGGGGGAAAATGTAAAAATTAAAATTTATAAATTCCAAATATCCATATTAGAGGGAATATGTTTAATATTTTCTCCAAGTGAAAAAAGAGGGATGGGCATATTTTGCTTTCCTTTCTTCACAATAAAAGTTGAAACTGATTTTGTGTTATTATAACACTCATCATTTCTCCCTCTAATTTGGTTGGTTTTTAATAAAGCCCCATTGATTCCACTGAAAGGAATTCCTCCTGGCAAAAGCAGAACATACACACTGATTGCTAAATATGCAGCAATTATCATATTCAGCAGCACACTGTAATATCTTATTTATAGATGTACCTATCTATAATTTGCTTTAATTAAGTTGCATTGATTTTAATGACAGGAATGATTTTCAGCCATGGGGGCTCATGCATACTCGCTTTGAGTCATGATCTATTGCTTTTTAAGATGCCTCCAATATCTTAAGGACCTACTGTCGAACCCAGGTGAACAGTTACGACCTACTATATTTCAGGGGGAGTTTTCAACATGTTGACACCTCAGAATTTACCCTCTCAGCCACAGAATGGTGTGAAACACTATGTAACTTTGTGCAATGAAAAGTGGCAACTCAATTTTAAAATGGCTTCAGTTGTGTACAGTTTCATTACCACGTCAAGTTGTACTATTTACTTAGACAACTGCCCTCTCTTGGGTATAGTCAGCAGGAGCATTTTGTCACTCCAGGAACTCCTAGCCACTTTTTATCCCTAGCATTGCCAATAATGTCACATAGTTCCCTCCAAAATTTTAAGAACTGAGGGAGTTTTGAATTCTTGATTTTTAAAATACTTTCTCTTAAAGTTTTGGGGAAGCTGGCACCAAGAACTCTCAATACCGTTGCCCTTTACAACACCCCTGTTCAAAAGTGAAGAGACTGGCAGACAAAACACCAGGAACATGAAGATAACAAGTATATTTTTAAAAGGCTCTAAAATATTACTCATCATGACCAGAAATGATTTCTCTTTCTTTTTTACTGGATGAAGAGATAAGCACTGCTTCTATAAATCTTTGCACTTCCGAAGGTGCCAACAGTCATTTTGCATGAATTATCCATGTTTGAATGCCAAGGCATGATCACAAAGGAAAAGTCTGAAGGCAGTTATGCCGGTGCATTCACAGATTCTGGTCACCATTTTTCACTCGCTGATTATTACTACAAGTGTTGATTAACAGTGGCATTCACGCTGCTGGAATGCATTTCCCTGGAGGTAAAGAAAACATCCAAGGGGGGAAAAGCCAGAAAGAAGGAAAGAGAATAATCAACCCGTCCTTCCACTTCTCTGTAATAACCCTGCAGAGGGTGTGCAAATCGTGGCTCCTGATCATCACTGTTTGCAGCTTCGCAGCCATTTCACTCAAAAGATCATCCATATGCATCAGATCATCAATTTGTCAATCAGTTTATAAGGCAATTAAATGTTCTCTGATCTTCCCCCTTTCCTTTGGGAAAGGGTAAAATGATCTAAACAGTGGGGCTCCAAGAGTGATGTTAGGACATTACATAGTTGGTGTCGTACCTGGATACCAGGATACAGCGACAATAACAAGAACGGAGAAGACCAGAATTTACCAAGGCTAACTAGCTGAGAACTTATTTTTTTTTTTATCAGTAATGCTGTCTTTCTTCTTCATGACAGAAACTAATATATATTGGATTTACAGAGTGAGAATATTTCTTAATAAATCCAGTGCCACAGAACATAAAAAAATACAGAATACAGCAGGCTTACTTGACCAGAATGCTATTTTGATGGCTTAGACTTTGGCTTGATCTAAGGTCAGCTCAGAGCTGCTTAGATCTTAGGGTTTCTGATCTTGAAGGCTATCAGTTTCCTGTGCCCAGCACAATGAGATTGTTTCTGGTGTGTGTTTCTCACTCTGGGTGGCTTTTATCACTAATCCTCTGATGTGTTTTTGTTCTTCTAACTCTTAATTGTCTCTAATGAGGAGCAGACCAGCAACGGCCACATTTGCAGCTTTCCTCTTGATTTAAGTGGAAAGACTAATTAGTATAAATTACAGAGAAAGAACTTGAGAACCTCCCACAAGTTGGAAGAAAATAAAGCAGAGTTTACGATATTTTATCTTCCTGCATAGCTTCCCCACTGCAAGTAGGTATAGTTTTATGTTGGGTTGTAAAGAATGTAGTCTGTATCTATCTGTCTGTCTACCTATCTGTCTGTCTATACACACACACACACACACACACATATATATATATGGATATGTAGATAGATATAGACATATAGATATGGATATCTGTATATAGATAGAAAGATGGATAGATAGGTAGATAGATGGACAGATATCTCATCTTTAGGATCACAACCCCTGACATCGTGTTCCTTACTCACCTTCATGCTGGCAGTGTCTAGTGATCCTGCACAATACAGTTATTAGGCAACTATTCTTATCTAGTTGATTTGTGCCTCTTGGGTCAACTTTTTGTCTTCCCCACTTTATCTTGAACTGAGCAGCCTGGGTCTCTGCGAACCCCACCCAGGAAGGCATATTGCATTGTTTTTTCTCTCACTGGAAGTATGAGAAACACTTTGTAGGAGGCTAGGAAAGAGAGCAATCCAGCTTAGCTCTGACCCTTCTTTCCACCCGCAGGCCAGAGCCATTCTGTTGTCCTTGGAGTATCTACCTCTGGCTCTTCAGGAGCGGCAGGTGTCACTTGACAGTAACAGACCTCTGGTGGCTACAGCAGTAGATTCTAAACTCTCAGCTGCTATGCTAACTAAATTGTATGGGTTCCTGGAAGGACGCAGATAAAGGAGAAAAGCAGGAAATGAAACCAGAAGGTAATGAATCAGTAAATGTCTAAAGCACTGTGTAGCATCCATGAAGTCCTTTTTTACCACAACTGGACTGATTTCTACAAGTGGAATTACATGTAAATCAAATCAATATTCTTAGGATGGTGGCAACTACTTCCCACCCAAAAATTCTTGTGGGTAGCAAAAGATAGGTCTCTGACATATTGGGAAAATAACCAAACTCTCCCAGCAACTGAAAGGTGGCAGAGAACTTGGCTGAATCCTTAACAAGCTGCAGCTGGAAGGTTAGCTGTGCAGAGCACTGCCTTTCCATCGGCTCTCACACACCCGACCTTTGCAACTTGCGATAGACACGCACACACCCTACAGACAACATTTCTTATTCTTCAGAGTGCTGTTGGGTGGCACCTTTCTTTGCCTGCTTATACCAAGCTGCCAGTTGGTATAATTTCCCTGTGATGTGGTATTATCTTTCATTTCTGCTACCAGATGGATGCCAGATGGGTAACTGTAGCCAGAGCTTCTGCTCAGGATCCACCCCAGAGCCCATGGGCATGGGCCTGTCAATTTGCTGACCCAAACATGGTGCTTCAAAGAAATATTCTCTAAGACTGTAGGCATCTGTTCCCTACTCTAATAACTTTTTTAAAAACCAAGAAAAGAAAATCTGTGTAGACAAGCTTTTCTTTAACTACATGTTACATCAGTAAGGAAAAAGGAAAATGGCCATATAATGTCTTGTGGATGTCAAACTCATTTCCAGCTAATGACACATCCAAAAAGTCACCAACTCAAACAGCTGTGTCTGTAGAGAAAGTGAAGCATAATCAATATGTCCCTTTTCAGTGATAGCTTCATGATATAGAGTCTCATTCCTGAAGGGCAGCTTTTACATAGAATTTTCTGAGGTAGAACAAGTACAAAAAATGAGAGAAAAAAGAAACGGAGAGTTTTGAAAGTTCTAGGGATTCCTAGGGAAGAAACAGTGCAGAACAGAGGAATAAGCTCAGAGTGGGAGAGACCGGTTAACCCATTTCTTTTAAACTGATGCCTCTCTTGTCACACCTAACAAATGACATTTAAAAACATCCTGACAGATCCTTTGGTTGTTCCAAGTTTGCATTTCAACAGTTCATTATGAAAGTTTATTTTCTAAATTAACTGCAAATAAAGTGGGATCTTCTAACCATGTGCTCATACAATGCTGTCAACTATTTTTTTTAATCAAACATCAAAGCAGATTTCCAGTTCATCTAGGCTCTCTTCCTGAGGAAGTTATGATAAATAGTTATATGTTCCCTGAGGTTACTATGGCAACGTTTTCTTTTTCAGGTCATCCACTTATAAAGGTAACACATTCAAATATGTTGGAAGTTAATTTTTTTAATACTCCAGTGAGGTCATACTATCATATTTATATTTATTATTTCAAATTTCATGAACAGAGATTGACTTAATGCACAAGGATACTTGAATGAGGTTTCCATCCCATAGATGTAATTTTCAGATAGGTATTTGAACACTGTCAAAGAGACTACCTAATTACCTTCTGTTGTGCAAGGAAATGTTAGCAATAACCTAACTGCTGTCATCTATTTGTTGACTTGAGCATTTAATTTTGTGTCATCTCTGACTTAGGGTGAAGAGGCTGGAGGTGCGAACAGGACAGGTGTCAGCAGACATGCGCCTTGTTTCTGATGACTGCTGGAGGGTCACCAAGAATTCAATTTAGCAAGCATTTGTGGAAGGGTGGCAGCACAATGGGCACAAGGTTAGGCACAACATGGGCTCAGATGTGCACAAGCTTTTCAACAAGTAGTGTGCTGGCACTGGATGGGACATACTCAATTTCACTTTCTGGTGCACACAGGAGGCATGAGAGAAGTGCTGCCAGGGAAGCGTGATGTGTGGGGGCAGCTGGGGGGGTGCTTTGTGAAGGAGGCCATGCAGCTGCGTAGATACGGGAAATGGGGGCCTGGCCTCCTATGGGATGGCCCGGGGCCACTGTATACACTCCCCACTAGATAACATTTCCTGCCATGCATGGGATTGTAGACACTGGCTTCTTGAAACACCTCTAGAAAGTAAATATCCTCATAGACCATGTGGAAATTTCCAGAAGTAACCGAGTCATCTTTGATTCAATAAAGTGTTACCAGCCACTTGAAACAGATGGTCAGATGAGGACTAGGCTTCAAAGTAGGAACTCAGCTATGGATCTAGTGAAACTTCTGTACTGAGCCTAGAGGGATCTTGACTCTCCTCTACCTGAGAGGGACCAAAAGACAAAGCTGTGCAAGTCAGCCAGCATTTAAGTATGTCCTTTTATAGAACAGCACCATGGAGTTTGAGTGTGGGAAGGAGGAGCTTGAGGAGGAGGGTAGAACATGCTGTGATGAGGATGATGTCTTTCATCTGCCCTTACATACTGGCTCACAGGCAGCACGGGTCTCATGGCTGAATTCCAGGCGTTCATATGGCAGAAGTGACCTGTGGTAGCCACTTTAACTGCCCCAGTCAGTGACTACCACAGAGAGGGCTACTTGCTATGCTGCAGCCAATGGAAAACTGAAACATTAATGACTTGTTTTACCAGCACCCCCCAAACCATAGTTCACCTATATAAAAGAAGAGCTAAGCTCTTTTCTTCTTTATGAATGTTACTCACATACCATAGAATCAAAAACCTTACTGCAGCCAAAAATGACTTTGCTATCTTTTTCCTTTGTCAGAAGCCAGAAACCATTCTCTATAGGACATGAGGTTGTATTTATAAGATCTGTGCTAACCTCTGTTTCTTTCCGTGTATGTGTGCATGTGTGTGTGCATGCGTGTTTATTATAACCAAATAGACTGTTTAATTACCTGCTCCATTATCTTCCTGCAAACTGTACTTCATTGCATAAAGCATATTTATTAATAAGAAATGAATGCACCCTGGAAACTGATTCGTTCAAGGTAACTTTCATTATAGTTGCACTTGCTGTGCCTAATGATGGTTCTACACTTGTGCTGTTTTATTTATAGCTGCAAACTTCTCACTTGCCTTTTTCACCATCTGAGAGACAAGTGGGATCTCAGTGACCACTTGTGTCTCTTAACAGAATTACCTGGAATGAGAGTTATGGACAAGAATCATTTAAAATTACTTACTTTTCATGCCAGTTGGATGCCCACTACCCACATTTCTCAGAGGGATGCACACTGCAAGAATTATAAACTATATCACAATGCAATAACTATTACAGACAAGTGCTAAGGAGAAATAGTAATCTCATATGTTTAAAATTTTTCCATGTCGGCTAATACGGTATCTTACATGATTTTCTTCACTAGAACTAAAAAGGTGGTAAGATGGAATGTAGCATCTGTCATATTTGTTTCCAAGTTAAAAATGGAAATATGGCCAAACATTAAGTACCATAAACAGAAGATGAGCAGTTTGACATCAGAGTTGAGCTTGCTATCAAGTTGGAAAATTCTACTTATGGTACCGAAGCCCAGAAGCTCCTGCAGGCTTTCTCACTGTATTTCTGGGTACACATGCAAACTCAAATTTTAGGAAAAGTAACCGTAAAAGTAAGGCATTTTGTAAAACTGTACTTTGCAATATTGTAATACTGCTTTTTATTTTTTGATTTTTAAGGCCAGGCTCTATCATCGTGAGACATCAGGGCAACAGATGAATGGGACAGACTAGCGATAGCAGCAGAGAGGCAGACAGAAGCTCACAGTGTCAGAGCAGAGGCCCATGTGTGATCACAGGGACAGCCAAGGACAGAGATAAGAAGATGGGTGGGAGCGGAAAGGAGAGATTTGGGAAAAGTAAACAGAATCTGCATCTGAGCTTGTCTATAACAAGCAGGCAAGAAGTTGGGTTAAGTTCTAAGGTGTGACCAAAGGCCTTCTGGGTGCCAGAGACAGCAGCCTTGGTGACATCTGATGTTCTCGAGGAGGTGAGCTCCAGACCCTAAGACACAGGGTACTGTAAAGATCAGAGTAGGACTGCCTTGATTCTAAGAAAACTTTTTAAAAGGTATCCCTCAGATTTTTCTTCCTGATCCAAGGACAGGGCACAGATCATGGACCAATAGGAAGAACCTGCATAATCATACTGGCAGAAATAAAAGGGCTGGGATAGTAGGACCTTAGCCAGGCCATGTGCTGAAATTCTCGTTGGCTGGGGTTGTCACCCAACTTCAGGTAGGGCCCATTCATTGTGAGAACGGCAGATAGGCCTTCCGTAAAGCTGGCTCCCTTGTGTTCTATTTGAGAACCATAGTGAGGAGCCTCTATTATACTGCAGACATAGCTCTGTCATTAGATTAGTATCTGCATTATTTGCCCAGTCTAGGAACTAATAAAGTCACACCCATATGTTTGTAGCAAGTACCTCATTTTTCATTTTGAACACATGATAATGCAGCTTGACAAAGAAAATCAAGCATCTATGTATTGATAGAGAATGACATATGCATAATACCCAGCATTATATTCTGACTCCTTTTTACAGTGTAAAAAACAAAAACAAATTTCTGTGGCCTTTCAACTTAGCTCTACCTCAATTACCTAAGAAATTCAAAATCACTAAGAAATTCCTTACCCTGGAGAAGTTTAAGAACTTTGTTGAGCACCAATCTGGACAAGGACAACATGACCCCAGGCGGTTTACACAGACGACCCAGATTCTGGCTGAAAGCGAGAGCGAGCACACCGCGGGGCCCTTGCACGAGCTTTGGACCCTGAGGAGAATCTGTTAGCACGGCGCTGCGGGCCACGCTGGAAAGAGGCTTTGGTTCTGGCTCACAGCCAGGCTTCCTGGGGAACACGAAGACGAGCCGGAGCTGGGTCGCCGGGGGGCTGGGGCAGAGCCGCGGTCACTGACTGAGAAGGAGAGTTACACGGGGATTTTCTGCCTTCGAGGGTGGCACTGTCGGCAGCGTGTTGGGAGAGGCCCAGGCTCCGCCACATGGCTGCGGTGGGAGGAGACCGGAGAAGACAGAAGGCTCTCTGTTGATTCGATGGGTCATAAATAGCACAAGGAGCAAGAGCAGAGGTGGCTGTGGGAGGGAGAGGCTGCGAGCGCTGGCCCAACAGACATTAGTGCACGGGAAGATCAGCTTTGCACAAGGAATTCAGAAAACCTTCTGAGCAACTCAGGGGGGAAAGTCTTCCCTCCCTGCCCTGCTCCAGACACTAGATCTTTCTGTCCTCACGCACGGCCAAGCATGTATAGGAGCTGTGAATCCATAGGAGCCGGCGCCCCTACCGAGGCACAAGAGATGTGAGGAACATTCCCAGGCAGAGAGCGAAGCGGACGGCAGGGTCTCCTTTAGCATCCGTGCTTGCAGGACAAAGCAGGAAGGAGCCCGCAGGACGCTGTCTACACACAGGAGTGAGAAGCTTGAAACACTAGTGCAAAGACAGTAACACCCGCACGTTTCAGTGAAAAATTTGAATATCATGAATAAAGCAAAGTCCCCTATGATCCAGGTCAAAGAATCAGGTTGTTTATAAAAGAAAAGTCAAGTCTACTTCAGATTTCTCCTTCACTAATATTAAGACCAAATAATTTTTGGGAAATAAAAGCTGAGAAACAGGTAAATCACTCAGCAAGTATTTCTTACTTCCCTCACGCACCAGGCATGGTTCTAAGAGTTATGATTTATACGTCAAAAAATATTATCGGGTTTCAGAGCTTTAAAAACATGCTATCTGTATGTTCCCCGAAGTGAAATTACCCAAAAGGGTGAACAATTTAACTTAGAGACTAACCAAGATATAGAACTGAACAATGGAAACAGCATAAGAAAGGACTGGCACAAAGCATTGGGTGGAATCCCTGCACCACAAGAAATACGAGATATTTAAAAACATAAGAATACTGTAAAAAACAGATACGTAGCAAGTCTTCCTTAGTGCCTTTCCAGATATAAAATATCACAGGTTAAAAAGTGCAAGGGAGAGTTGTACCCAAATACAGACATTTTACTTTATTCTCATGAAAGGACTTTGATATGAATTATTTCATGTTTTGATGATAAGGGAAAAACAGATTAAAAACTTGTTTTTATAAAGCCAGCATGGTTAAAATTACTAAAAAAAAGTCAAAGAAAATATGGAACTACAAGAGGAAATGGAATAAAAAGTAGAAAACATGAAAAACTTTTTAGGACAGAAAAAACAAAACAGAAAGATTAAGAATACAGAACAGGTACAAATGAGTTACATGTGTTTTTAGAAGAAAAGCCTGAAGATAAATCAAACCCTCTTACCTTTTAAAAACCAAGACCTAAAAAGGATGGAGGGGAACAAGGCGGCTGTGGGCCTCAGAATTAAAATAGTAGATGGAGACTGTGATGTGGTGCCTGTCTTTGACAGGTCAAGAAGGTCGTACATAAATGTAAATATATGTTCAAAAACAATATAGTTAATGAGATTATTTTACCATATTTTCTCAATTGTAGGAAACAAGGTTATCATCCTTAAACATTTATGGCCCTGGGATGCCTTTTTAGAGAACAGTTTACACTTCATATGGTGCCTCATTTTTTTTTCTGAAAAAGAATTTATTCAACTTATAGAGAATGGATCTATCCTGACTTACAGGTAAGGCAACAGGATCTACATGTATGTTCATAGTCCACTAGACGTACGAGCTACAAGGTAGAGGTTTTTGTCTGTTTTTCTCCAGCTAAATCTGCAGCACCTTAACAGTGCATGGGGTACAAGAGGCATTCAGTAATTACCTATCAAATAATTAAAAATTTTAGACCAATTATTTTCCATGTCAACTTCCATATGCCAACTTCTAAAAAATGCCACAGAGCAAAAATTCTATAAGTTACTGTCCTTGACTGCAAAGCATTAAAGCTATACACTAAAAATAAGACTTTAAATGTGAAAAAACCTACCTCTTTGAAAACTAAAATGATAACATAAATCATTATTGGTGAAAGAAGAAAGTCTTTAATTTTAGAATGTCTGGAAAAAATAGAAATGTTAACATTTTTGGAAATACATCCAAACTAAGTTCAAAAGCAAACTCATTTAGTTACACTGTTATTAGATATTACTAAAAAGTAGATGAAATAAGTCATTTAAAAGGCAGATTTGCTTCATCTGCTTTTAGGGAAAGAAAATAATAAAGTAATGATAAATGTAGTATAAAGTAAAAAAGCAGAATTATTAAATATATTACATGGTAAAACAGAACATTAAAATTTGAAAATTTCAAAGAAACATAGTTTTATAGAAAAAGCATATTTCTAAAATTCAGTAAAGGAGAAAACACTTCCTTTTCCAAATATGTTTGTATGCTGAAAAGGTTGAAAAAGATGTCAGAGTCACTCTTAAGAAAGCATCAGCGTAGGTGTTTTTATGGCTGAGTTATTTTAAGTCTTATAAGAAGGTAATTATTACATTATAGACATTGTTACGAAGCATAGAAACAGATGGGAAAACTACTAGGTCATTTTACAAAGATAATATAAACCTTCTGGGTAAACTGCAATATTTAGAAAAAAAGAAACAAAAGTAAATATCAATTTCACTACAAATAAGATACAAAGTCACAAATAAAATAACTAGCAATCCATCTCCAGGTCTCTTTTAAAAGGATAAAAGAGACAGCCTAAGAGTGTAGATATATTTTTTCCCTAGAATTGAAAAACCTATTCAATGATGAAAGTCTATTAATATAAATCTTCACATTAATAGAAAAAGGAGAAAAATCATATGATCATTTTGACAGATGTGCAAATGCCATTTGAAGAAAACTAAAAGATATCATCAGTTTGCTTACACAGAAATGAAAGCTTCTTCGCCTCCAAAGCATCCTAAGAAGTATGAGCCTATTGACAAAGTGGGAGAAAGCTTTGAACCGTGTTTGCCAGAGAAGGCTGAAAACCCTCCTTCTACACTGAGAAATTTGGAAGTGCGCTCCTGCCATCCCTGTTCCTGGACCCAGATCCATGCAGCAGAGGGACCTCTAGCATGGGCTAGAGAGCCAGTGATGAGCTCTCAAGAGATGGCACAAGGGTGAGCAGTCGAGAGAGAGGCTCGCTGAGGGTTGTTGTTGAGAACTGGAGCCCTCTTGGAGAAAGAAGACAGGGAAGACGATAGCAATTGGGTGCTTGTTGGGACCGGCACCTCCTACCGAAGCAGACCTGCTGGCAGGGAAGGTTAGCTCAAGCCCGTAGTACGGCCTTGTAGAGTCTGCCTTTGTAACCGGAAATCAGCCTGAATCTCACGGGACTGCAGCTGGTTCGTGAGATTAACGGATTGGGCTCTGCACTCTGCCGCCTGGCTTGTATGCTAGCAGTAGGAGAGTCCCAGCTTAAGGGGAATTCTCTTTCCTTCTTCCTTCCTCCTTCCCTTCTTTCTCTTTCTTCCCTTCCTTTTTTCTTTCCTCTTCTTTTACTTCTCTCTTCATTTCTTTAACTTCTTGTTCCTGTTTTTGTCTAGTTTTCCTATTGCTGTTAGTCTATTCTGTTTTCATTTTTGCTCTTTCCTTCTCTTTTTTCCTTCCGTCTCCATCAGTTTCCCAAAATCTGCATCATCCCCTTGTGTCCTCTAGCCCTATTTCTAACCTCTCCTTCTATCTTTCTCTCTCCCCTTCCTTTTAAGTCTTCTTCTTAGAGAGGAAAACCTCTATATTGAGGGGCTTCTTATTGTAAACGTCCTTCTGGTCAGTCCTTGATTTTGACATATGACCACAAGACTGGTTTATGCAGTTAAAAGTATCAAAATAATATCTACCCCAATTTGTCATTTTGTAAGCTGTCTTTGATGCTATTGCTGTTGCTGATTGTATGACTTTGGCCAAGGTGATGTGATTGTTCTAGTTAAACCAGTCTGAACAACCTGGATAACCTGAACTGGCAATGAAAGAGTATTTGGAAAAAATGAAATCAGAAATAATTTCCCAGATAACAACAGAGATGGTGACCATAGTGGAAGATATGATTAATAACTCTAGAGAAGATACAGCTGTAAAAAAGCAGAAGAGCTCAGGAACATGATGGAATCCCAGTATAGGAAACAAATGGAATCCATTAAACAGATTCAAAAGAGATATCCTGGAGATCAAAAATTCCTCTGATACGGGTAAAAATGAGAATTAACTCCTGTCATATAGTGGTACAAGTTCCCCAATGTTGAGCGTGATTGTGAGCTGTATATAAAATGTACCAATAAATAATTCAATTAAAAAAAAACTCCTCTGAAAGTCTACACAGTAGAATGAACCAATGTGAGAACAGACTATGAGACATAGAAGATAAGATTGCAGTTAGGTACCAGGACAGGAAAGAACTCTTAAAAATACCACAAGACCATGAGAAATCAGTATAGCAGCTACTAGATGATACAAAGAAGAATGTAAGACTGATTATAGTAAATGATAAAACAGGTGATAGTGCAAAAAAAGTTGTACATGGTCAGATTAATAGGGCTGCTATGGAACCTATACAAAATAAACCATTAATACTTATTCAGTGCTTTAATTTAAATGTTGCTAGGTAAATATAAAGTTGCTAACTTATTTTATACCGTTTTTTTTTTTTTGAGACAGGGTCTCACTTTGTAGTTCAGGCTGGCCCTGAGCTCACTGTGTAGCCCAGGCAAGCCTTAAACTCAGAAATCCTCCTGCCTCTGCCTCCTGAGTGCTGGGATTACAGGCGTAAGCCACCATGCCTGGCTATAGCAAGTTTTTTAAAAAATTAAATAATATATTGACATAAAGAAATTACAATACTAAGATTGATTTGTAAAGCTAATTACTATATTACTTACAATAAGAAATGATGTAACAGTTTAAATGTCCCATATTGGTAAAGTGATTAACCAATTATAGAAAGTCTTTATAGAAAATAGTGTGCAGTAATAATTAAATTCATATTTTTGAAAAATATTTTAATGACATAAAGTGTTTGCAACATAGAAGATAAACAATTAACTCAGATAATAATATATTTGGAAGGATTCCAACTTAATCACTACTTGTTATATGTATGTGTATTTTGTGTGTATGTATAAAAGAGAATAAAACAAACGGTATTCAATTATAAATTATTTTCTTTTATATTTTAACACCTTTACCAACAATTTATTTTAGATAAAATTTTAGCTCTGAAGGAAAAATAATCATGTCCAGAAAAATAAAAAAGCCAAGAATATGCCAAGAATACCCACATGATCTGCTAAATACTTTTCATTTTGTAACTGATTTCCTTCAATATTTCAGAGCAACATAAAACCACTGGCTGTTAAACTGAAGTCAATTAAAATAAATGCAAATTCTGTCTGCTTATCTGTTGATCTAGATATGTAGATATCATCCACTAAACACTATGGCATTTATGATATTCTTTAGATAGTATTAATTCAATAATATTCATTTAAACAATTCTTTGAACCACTATTGTTAAAAGAATATTATGTGAATTCTTATAAATGAATGATAAACAATCAGATGAAGAATTTAAAGTCCAGAACTAGAGTTCTTTAGTCTTTTATTAAAATCATAACCCATAGAAAGACTTTTCAACACAACCCAACACATATGTGTGTGCATGCATTAACCATGAAAATAATTTCATCTAATCCTATATTTTTTACCAGCCATCCTCACAGTTATATGTATTCTTTTAAAAAATCATTTCGCTATGACAATAGTGACCAACTAACTGATTTGATGATCATCTAATACGTTGTGACACAGCTTAAAAAACTACCTTCTATAGCTGATCTTGGTTAGTAGTTTGGACAGATGCCTTACACAAAGGCACAAAAACTCGAATACACACACACACACACACAGCAATTGGAATTAAAAAAAGTATCCTTATGAAACATATGCTGAAAGCCACTTCATATTTGTTTGGAAATTAGAAAGGCCAGTTGCTTAGATGTAGTAGCTTTGTTGGAGGCAGACTGCTCTAAATGCAGACAAAAGAAAGGCCAAACACACAAGGGAAAACTTCATAGAGATAAAAGGAAATCTATCTTATTAATTCTTGCTTAGTCTTTTTTTCCTATGCTTTCACTTATCAATTTCTTCCTGCATAACTACTCCTAAATATCCCATTATATTTGAAATTATGTTTCCTGTCTTTCCTGCCTTTCCCACCAGACACAAACTCCCTATTCACTTCAGAATCCTCAGAGTTGAGGAAATTTCTGGCATAAAGTTGTCACTGGATAAAGGTCTCAGGAATTGATAAATGAATGTATGATGAAGCAGCAGTGCATTTTGAAATCTTGTCCTCCAGTCCTGGGGCCAAAGCGACACAATATAAGTGAAAACAGGGTTATTCTTTTTCTCAGTTGATGCTGGGATGTGAATAGATTTTCTTCTTATTCTGGAGACAAAAATCTTCCACAAAGCTGGAAAAGAGTTCCCAGATGGAAAGGTACTCAAATTTTTTAGAATCTTCACTTGTTTATCAAGTAAAGGAGATCTTGATGGCTTGTAACTTTGTCTGCATTTAAGGATTATATTTTATAATCTTCATAGCTGCTTCTTTTTGTAGAAAGGATAAAGTTACTTTCTGAAGTTAAGACATGTCACAAGAGTTGCACAACCACACATGAACCATAACTCCTAACTTCTAATAGCATATTTCCCCCAATCATCATTTTAAGTACTGTTTTAAAAGATTTCTTCCTGCCATCATTCATGTTAATTGTGAGGCCATGATTTCCCTATCTGGAATGTGAGTCTCTGGTTCCCTAACAGCCACACATACATATAGTACATTGTACTGAAATGCTGCCTGACAGTTTAAACCTGGGAAATTACTGTGAAGGGAATTGCATGAAAAACAGGAAGCCTGGTCTACGCACTAAGTAGATGAAGGGTTTGGGGGAAGTAGCTGATAGATATAAAATTAAAATTAAAATAGATTTGCCCTTTAGAAACAATCTGGGACTCTGGCAATTAGTAATGATAGGAAACTAGAATTGAAAAACAGAGGTGTCTCCACATGGTTTGGGGGTTTCTATGATTATAGAGTGAGCCAGAAGGCTCATTAGGGAAAAGACATCAGACCATGATCATGAATGTCTTTCTCATACAACATTTCCTACTGTTTCTCTGAAGGGGAAACTTCAAAACATTAATTTTTTACACACACACACACAATCCCACAAAACAATCAAGTTTTCCTTCCTTGTAGCTAAGGGCTGATGATGCAATGTCCACATTTTTAGGAATATGTAAATTGCTAATTATTCACTGAAGAAATAAATGAACAACTGCAGAAAATATGTTTCCCTCCCGTGCTGCTTTTGCTTTGCTGCCTGACTCACTGAATAGGCTGAGTGAAAGATGACACAGCATCAGAGAAAACATTTGAGGAAAGTTGCACGGAGATAAAATTCAAGTACTCCTTTACTTTACCACAGTCTTATCTTGAAAGTAGAAAAGAAACTCTTCAATAGTTTATGATAAGAACATTATAGTCTTTCCTCTTAGATCACTTACTTGAGTAAATGGAAACTTTTCCTGTCAGTCTCACTAAAATTCAGTGGTATCAATTCTTGTGTATTTTCATAAACATGGAAAATTAGCACTGTGATTTCAAACTCAAAATGAAGCACAGAGATTGATGAGATTCAGAAGAGGGCTGTAAAGTCAAAAACTCTGACTTAGGTTATTATAATTGTGCTCAAAAGTGGTCCTTCTTGTGAAGAATGGAAATTTTGACAATCCTCTCATGATTCATCTCATTTTAAGGTTTTCTTTGACTTTAATGTACTTCCTGTCTATTTGAGAGGAGAGCTTTCTGTGGATTTTCTTTTTCCCATCACTAGACTAGTTACTACTTAATAAGAACCAAATGATATAAACCTTTAGATTGACTCTGAGTCAAAAATTTCCTTAAACAGAAAGAACAAGATGGCTGTCATAGTCACTTGATTGGTCAGAAATCTATGCAAGATGTCCTGGGCTGCAGGATACACACACAAACATCTCTTCCACAGAGTTTTCAAGTTTAATGCTATCAATATCAGTTAGATGGTTTTTCATATCCTCTATGCCAAACATCTTCATTTTATAAATTTAATACTATAAGTTTATTTTAGGACTTTTGAGCTCTGCTAAAATATAAAACGTCCAACTGATTTTAAACAGCTTTGAGAATGGTTAAGGAAATCTGGAATTCATAGGAGTTTCTGCTATGGTTTCTCCTACATTACATAAAATGGCCATTTCTCCCATTGCAGTAGAAGAAAAGAATGCTATTACTGTAGAAGTTGGAATTTTGAGTTTCAACCATGATCCAACATAAACGGTTGTGGTTTGGGGAAACTTAACTTACTCTAAACTCGACATCCTGAACTGGAATTAATTGCTCATTAGAAGCAGAAAAGGTTCTTTTTTCACTCTAATGTAAGTATAGGATAGGGTTTTTTTTTTTGACATATTATGGAAAAATAATGTGACTCTGAACTTGTTTTTTTCTGGTTTTTGACTCTTTAGGTTTGGGTTTGGGCCAAAGATGGCTAACTTATTTGATTACAACACAAAAAAGAATGGTTTCATTTAGATTTTTAAAGAGAACTGCTGAAACAACACCACTCTTAGGGTTTTTTTCTCTTTTTTTGATAATACTGGATTTGAAAAAAATTAAGCGATAATTAAAGAGTAGTTTACCTGAAGAAGAAAACAATTTTTATAGAGCTTATACATGGAGACTCAAGAATAAGAATACAGGAGCCTCACTTCCTTTTAAATATATTATATAAAAACGTATCTAAATAGCTGCCACAGGACTTTCCCTTTTCTTTTCTTTACATGGGGAATTAGTGCAGATTTGCATGAAGCAAGGTCTCTGAATCTTAGTTTTCTCACCTGTAAAACAGGATGACAGATACCCAACTCACAGAATTATTGAATGGAACAATTTATAGTGTTGAGTTGGCACTGAATAAATGACGACATTGCCATGTATCATCTGGCTACATAATAAATGCGGTTGTAGTAAAAGTTCTAAAGTAAATAATCTGTATCTATTCTCTTTGGATTCTACTCTCCCTCTTGTCTGAGCCCTCACTGGACCCTGGTATTTCTTGGCTTCAGGGCTTTCACACAGCTGAAAGCAGAAGCTGCTTGAAGTCAGCTTTCTTCTCTTTGATTTTAGCATAAACTCATTACAGAAATTAGATGTGCCCCAGGGTCAAAGATAAAAGAAGTGGACTTTGGGGAGGGAGGATTATGTGTGTGGGGAGAGGGAACTACATACTGACCTTTGCACTAGTGGAATTTGCCAAGTGTCTGACAACCAAGCCTGACAGTTGCTGCCTGAAGTGATGGTGGGCATTACAGTGGTCATGGAAGGCCTCCACAATGCAGTGTGTGTCATGAAGAGTCTCCACGTTTGGAATAGCCAGAGGTTGAGGAGCACCAAAAAGGACTAGGACAGAATGGTTGTCAGGCTGCAGAACAAACAGTTTCTAAATTTCTCAGCATGTACACCATTTTAAGCTTTAATGAAAACTTCCTACATACCCGTTACCATCTTAAGTGTTTCACATGTAATCATGCACATGTTATCACCGTACTTCTAACATAATCCATTATCTCACTTTTAAAGGAGACAGATTTCCTGGTTATAAGTAGTCTGCGATCTTTTGCAATATGCTAAAATGCTTTTCATACCAGCTGACTTCTGAATAAGTATCTGAAGCTTGGGACATCTGTGTCCCAGAGAGATAGGATACAAGGCAGGAGTGGTTTAGGGTGGCTGTCCTAGGGCAGATTTGAAGGCAGGGCTGAGGAGCAGTCCTGGCCCACCTTAGAGCCAGAAACTGGTCCCAGGGGGCTGTGGAAGGCAGATTCAGAAGCAAAAGACTCCCTTTGGAAAAAGCGAGGACAAGTTTACTGAGAAATCAGTCTCATTCAACTGACATGAATAGCTACTTCTTAGAAGAGGAAGTACAAATAACCAATGAATACACGAAGAAATGTTTGCCATTGCTGGTGATCAGAGAAATGCAAATTAAAACAACACCGAGACTCAATTTTACTCCATGAAGAATGCCTATCATCAAAAAATCAAAAGATAACAAATGTCAGAAAAGGTTGTGGAAAAAGAAACAAACCCTCCTATATTGTTGGTGGGAATGCAAACTAGTACAACCACAGTAGAAATCAGTATGGAGATTCCTCAAAAAACTAAAAATGGAAATTCCATTTAAGCCACTGATTGCCCTTCTAGGTATCTTCCTGAAACAGTTAAATGCTTCATATTCCAGTGATACACACATACTCATGTTTAGAGCAGAATAACTCATAATGGGTAACTCTTAGGTAACTCTTATATGTCTACCAACAGATGACTAGATAAAGAAAATTTAGTATTACACATCAATAGAGTACTACTCTGCCATAAAGATGGATACACTTGAGTGGATGTAACTTCAGACAATAATGTGAGGTGAAATAAATTGAAAATTCAAGCATAACTATCACATAGTTTCTCTTATATGAGAAACCCAAAGAATAAATAAAGAGCAAAATAAAGGATTGGTAACAGGAACCAGGAAGATAGATCTTTTACAAATGGGAAGGGAATATAGAGATGCAGAGAGAGGAGAGGAGGAGAGGAGGGGATGTAAAAAGAATTAAGATGTACTATGTACATGGACCAGCTCCCCACGAGGAATAGTGGTCACTATGTACTGCAGACATGTACTGATAAGAAAACCAGTCAACTGTCAAAATCAGGATACACCACAGAAAGCTGCATAGACAGGAAGTTCTTGGCAAGCTTGGATTCTACACTGGAAGAGAGAAATGCTAGGGACACTGCAGGCATCAGGGATAAATCTTAGAGTTTGGTACCAGGAGTAGATTCCATTAGCTGCTTCTCTCATCCCTCCTCTTGGACTTCTCCTGGGAACTTTATGGTTAAGATTATTTGTCCACCAACACACTGCTGAGCAAAACTTCCCTGAGAGAATAGCTTTATTAGGGGATGAGGTAGGGAGATAACATGAGACTCTGGGATACTTTTAGGGAAAGACTAAGTTTACATGGGGTGCCTTGATAGGGAGATAAGGGCAAGGAAGGATCAGGGAACCTGAAAGCCATATTTAAAAACAGGCAGGGGCCGGAGATTTAGCTTAGTGGTTCTAGCACCTGCCTCGCAAGCACAAGGCCCTGGGTTCGATCCTGGTAACCACATACAATGCTGGGCGTGGTGACTCACACCCACCAGCAATCAGTACCACATACCACAGTGCCGGGCATGGTGGCTCACGCCTGTAATCCCAGCACTCGGGAGGCAGAGACAGGAGGATTGCTGAGTTTAAGGTTTGCCTGGGCTACATAGTGAGCTCA
>PVIC010001185.1:0-96539 GCA_004025085.1 Thryonomys swinderianus
GGGACCACTTCTTTGGGAGGCTCAGGCACTTAAAGAGATTAGTTAAAGTGCACTTAGGAGTTGTGAAGACCACTGGACCACAATTTTTTCAAGAGCAGAAGATACTGAATTTTGATAGCTAAAGTCAATAGGCACTTAAAGAGATTAGTGAATTTATACTTATAAGTTATGAACACTACTAAGACTAAATATTTTCAAGAGAAGAGAAGGTACATTTTGTGAAACCTAGGATGAGTAACAGGTACCTGTAACAGGTGGGGTTTCTGGCTTTTTAGGTGGCATCTTGAGTACTTTCTTTTCAGGGACAATTTCTTCAGGCACCTCAGGTGCTTAAAAGATATTAGGAAATTGTACTTAGGAGTTATAAAGACCACGCCAATAAAATATCTTCAAGAGCAGAAGAGTTATGTGTTATGCCACCCAGGATGAGTGGCAAGTACCTGTAACTGGTGGGACTTCTGGCTTTTTAGGTGGTATCTTGAGTACTTTCTTTTCAGGGATAACTTCTTTGGGCACCTCAGGCACTTAAAAGATATTAGTGAAATTATACTTAGGTGGAGGTATTGAGACTACTCAAATGAAATATTTTCATGAACAGAAGAGCCTTATAAAGCTAAGGTCAGTGAAAAGTACCTTTAACAGGTGGGGTTTCTGGCTTTTTAGGTGGCATCTTGAGTGCTTTCTTTTCAGGGACACTCTCTTTGGGACCCTCAGGCACTTAAAAGATATTAGTAGTATTGACACTTAGAAAATACAAACACCACAAAACACATGGAAACATTTTCACAACAGAAGACTTTTTTTTCCCTTTCAATCTGTGATCAGTACCTGCAACAGGTGGTACTTGTGGCTCTGGAGCAGGAACTTCTATTACTTTCTTTTTGAGAATCTCTTCTTTTGGAGCTTTAGGTACTTTGAAGATATTAGTACATTTACATTTGAATCAAAGGAATCAACACAGACATAGGCAACATTTATACATCACAAGAGTTTTAAAGGCAGGAAGGGTGATCTTTTCTGCTTCCCCACCTTCTTACACAATTAGAAGGGACTGTTAGGAATGTACCTTCAACAGGTACCACTTCGGGCATTTCAGGAGGATGTGCTTGTACTTTCTTTTTGTGCACAACTTCTCTGGGAGCCACAGGCACTTTAAAGGTATTAATATTTTTACATTTAGGAGTTAAAAGAATCAGTTCAAACAAGAAACACATTTAGACACAAAGACATTTTCCCACACTTATACACTTCCAACAAGATATACCTTCATCGGTAGGAACTTCACGCCTTTTCTGTGGAACCCCAAGCACTTTCTGTTCAGGGACAGTTTCTTGGGGAGCTTCAGGTGCTTTAAGAAATTAGTATTTTCATGTTTAATGTTATGAGGATCATAAGAGAAGCAGCAAAATATTTTTGAAACTACTAGAGCTAATTCTTCAGGCCCGGTGACTTGTACCTTTAGCTGAGGGAACTTCTTTCTTTCTGGAAGGGCCCCTCTTTGCAGGAACAACCTCTTGAGGAATGCTGGGCACTTGAAAGATATTAGTATTTTACATTTAAGAGTTAATGTGTTTAAAAATAGCAGTAACAACAACTAGATAGCAAATGCAACTTTCTAGAAGTTTCTTCCCTTCCTTTCTGTGCTTTTGCTCTACCAATAAATTAACCTAACGGGGCACATGGGGTCCTTGAGAAGGAGGACACCAGATGCCTCCCTGTGAGGTGCAGTCAGCTGTCCATTACCAGGGGCTCCTCACCCTCTGTTCAGCCAACCATGGATGGAAAAACTGTGTTGCGCCTACTATACACAAACTTCTCTTGTCATTACTACCCAGAAGAGATGATATAACATTTATTTACACGGTAGTAACACTGCATTTGGTATTCTAAATAAAGATCATTTTTTAAAGTATATGGGAGCACTGCAATATTTATACATAAATACTATGTTATTTTGTGTAAGAAGTTGAAACAGTCATGGATTTGGGTTTCCGCTCAGGGAGCCAATTTCCCATGGAGAGGGAGGGATGACTGTACTTGCTACACAGATACTTTAAGGAGGGATTTGTGTTGTGGCAGGAAAAGTCGTGAATTCTTTCTACTGGGAAGGAATAGTGGAGCTTTGGGTACTTTAAAGAAATTAGTACATTATATTTAAGAATTATAAAGAGTGTTAAAAGAAACAGTTCTAAGAGCAGAAGATGTATTTCTTCCACATCCGTTCGGAGGTGACGTGTACCTTCTACAGGTGGTACTTCTGGCTCTTCAGGGACATCCTTGACTCCTGTAGTTTGAGAAGCAGCTTCTTTCGTAGCTTCGGGAGCTTTGAAGATATTAGTATTATATTCAGAGATTAAAAAGATCAGTGGGGACATTAATTTCAGTAACTAAACCAAAGTGGTCTCTGTGGCTGCAAGGGTGCTCCCTTCCAGAGCGGATGAGGCACACGATTTTGAGGAGAGGCATCCAGTCTCATTGAATTATCAACCAGCTCCCAACCCTCACGCCCTTAACAGGTATTTGTTAGCTGTTGTTAAGTAAGCAATGGACAGAATGATAGCACGCACGATGCCTTTAGGAGAAGGGGTTTCAATTTCTGAGCGGGTAGCCATTGCTTTCATAGGGACAACTTCTGGTGCGAATAAAGCAATGCAAAGACATTAATTCAGTGGACTTAGGAACGACGAGGTGTGGGGAGGGGCTTTAGCCATAATGGGGCATACAGAATCTGATTTGCTGGGAGCAGTATAACCCCCTGCTTATCAGAAGCTGTTTTCCCGGTCAAATAACACTAGTACTTTTTTCTATAAAGAATTAGATCTATAGAGAATTAGATCATAGAAAGCAAAGAGGTACAAAATAAATGATCATTAATCGTGTAACTCTAGGTATTACTTTGAATAGAACTAAATGGCTTATTCTGCACTTTCACTTCAGTCATCTTAAAAAAGATGAGTGTCTTTTGAGTTTAGGAAAGCGTTAACTGGAATTATCTTCCCTTGGCTTCATGATGCTCTCAGTTAGAGCAAATTCACCTTAAATTAAATGTTTTCTTTAAGTCATGGTTTTCTAAAGATATTTTCACGTTATATTTACATTTTATTGAAAATCAGTTGTTTTATATATAGTGCTTGTTTTTCACAGTAAGTTTATTTTAACAGGAAAGCAATTCTGATAAGCAGAGAAGAATTGGAAGTCCAGTCATGTAGAGGGTGGAATCACTGCCATATGAGGTGGCATTGATTCCTGCTTTAAAGGGGCATGTTGGCATAGAAGCAATTTAGTCATTTCAATATTAGAAATGGCTTCCTGTTCATTAGTTCTAGGTAACATGATTTCTTATTATTTTTTCAAAGGGAAGTTATAGTTATTTCTTATTGAAGAGCACATCTCTTGCATATTTGGGTATGCTTTAATATGCCCACATGTTTTCTCTGCTGTCCTCATAAATCAGCTGTATAGCTCAACTATCTTTCATGTGCATGAGCCAATGATTTCCTTCCTCCTTCTTCTTGAATGGCTCTTGGGACATATATGTATATTCGATTAAGTTTTTGATTTGAGGGGAGGATTTTTCTGAAGTGCAACTGCTGTGGCATTAAAGATGTTAGTATTTTCACACCTGTTAACCGCAACTATAAATACAGAGAGGAAAGTTGACTTTCTTCTGGCTTGTACCTGTTGTAGGTGGAGGTTTTCTTCTTTTGGTAACAGTAGTTTGTTCCTCTTGAACCACATCCTTGAAGATTTCAAATTCTTTAAAGATATTAGTATTTTTTTAATTGAGAAAAGCAAAGACAAGAACATGACATACACAGTAAGTTAGGTACATGAACGGATGTTGCATTATTAAATTAGAAATTTTATTTTTGTTCTAATAATTTATTCTTGTATGTTATTCTACTGAGTCTTGGCTTTGGGGGGCAAGTCATAGCCAGTTTCTCATCTTGCACATCCTTGTCAGATGCTTTAAAGATATTAGTGTCTTAGAATTAGAGGTTATGAGACTTTACATAAAACACTAAACATCTTTTATAGACTGAAGAGCAAATGTTTTCTTCTCTAGAGTTTTATAACTAGAGAACTATACCTTCAAATGGAGGATATTCTGGACTTTCCAGAACAGCTTCGGTTAACTCCACTTCTACAGACTCTTCTTCAGTTGTATCAGGCTCTTTAAAGATATTAGTAGGTTTATATTTAGAAACTGTAAAAACAGTGAGTTACATAATATGCAGTTTTTAAATCTTAAAGCCAAGGTATTTATCTGAGTTTGATGTAGCTGAAATATACCTTTAGTTGCTGGTGTCTCTCTTTTTTTAGGAATAGTCACATATGTTTTTTCTTCTGGAACAACTTTCTTAGTTGGTTCAGGCACTTAAAAGATACAAGTACAGTTATATTTATAAATGGTAAAGAAAAGTGTTGAGCTCTGAAAATGAGTCTCAAAATAAATTTTATTCAGGCTGGTTCACAGGTGATATATATATACCTTTTACTAGTTTGGTTTTTGCCTTCTGAGGACGAGTCACAAGTACTTTTTCTTCTGTGACTGATTCTTCATATGCTTCATAAACTTTAAAGATATTAGTATTTATATAATTAAGGGTGTTTCAAGTTGGGTGGAGAACAGTATTAAGAAAAACATAACACACAGTACACATTCATCATTCAAATGAACATAGCACATAGGCACAAATTATCAACAAGAAAGCATTGGCTAGAAAGAAATCTCCATATATTTTTCTTTAGAATCATACAATATATTGAGGAATTCATTGTCTGGGCATTTATAATTCTTTCATTTTGTCTCCAGAAAGATATTGATAAAAGTATAACTTTGCTCTGAGTTTTAATGTATTTGTGCACAAAAATAGGAAATATGTTGAGTTGTATATGCTGAATCCTCTATTTTTGTTCTACTGGAAATTCATGTAAGTGTTTTCTATGGGAAGAGTTACCTATATTTTAAAATAACTTCTAAATTATGGCTTCACAATTTAATACATATGTAAAAGCCATTTAGGAATTCTAAGCAGAAAAGAAAGACAAGGCAAATGAAGACAAGGATGTCCTTCAGTTTTGGGAAAGGAAAAATGGCCAGTAGCAATAACTAAGTCCAAGCACAGAAAAATTGGTCAAATTAGTCCTGACCTCCCATGACTAGGTGACTGTGAAGTGAGTTTTAAGCAGAAATATTTTAGATTAAAAAAAGTTAGTCTATTTTGACGGCTAGTTTATTTACTATTAGAGCAGTGAATGGTGTCCTATTCAAAACATTTGGTATTTAGGTTATTTTTCAAGTTATTTAGCCATAATTTTATATGAAAGCAAAAGAAAAGTCTTGATCTTATGAGTTTCTAATGCTTTTGTAAGTTTATGGTCATTTGGGCAGCACTGACAAAATGCTAGTGACTGTTGTAAAGAGTAAAAAAGTAATAATGATACAGCATTTTGGCCCTTTAAAAAATCTAATTTAAATTTTATTATGAAGTTAAAGAAAGTTACTTCATTGCATAAGAAAAAAATTACCCAAAATCAAAAGATATGTATAAACAGAACACTTAGGAAAAACTGAATAAGACATCTTATTCAGATAATAAAGGCAGATAATACTACAGAACGATTTATTTTTTAAATTCTTGAAATACATCTAATCTGTAACTAATGGTCATTTATGTTAATTAGAGCTGAGTATTTCTGGCATATTTGGTTTTTATAAATTATTGGTAAATTTACTCTCCAAAGCTATGGAGACAAACACAATGAATTTAAGGACACAGAAGAAACCAAAGACAAATGTCCGTTTTTCTACACTCACTGTATATCTCTGTGTCTTCTGGAAGAATAACTGGTGGTTGTTGTTCTTCAATAATTTTCTTAGCTACCTCAGGAACTTTAAAGATATTAGTGTATTAATAAGAAAGTAAGAATATAAAGAAACAAAATTCAAAGATTTAACATCACATTGATTCACATACAAGGAAAAACTGAGTGATAGATACCTTTAGGGGCTAGGACTTCCGGCTTTTTAGGAACAGCTTCACGAACTTTTTCTTCTGGAACAATTTTCTTGGGTACTTCAGGTGCTTTAAAGATATTTAATTTTTCTTATATAAAGAATGTCATAATTGACTATGAAATACAGGACAAAAGGGGGAAATCTAATCAGGAGAATATAAAAATTTCCTGAACTTGAAGGCAACACATGGTCGGTGCTTTTATCTAGATGGCCTGTGGATAAGGTTTCTGTTTTTGCTTTGTCTTTTTTGTTTTTGAGACAAGGTCTCCTCAAGCTCCTAAGTTGCCTGTACTGAGCTTGAAGGTGAATTCTTGATTTGTTAAGCACTTTGCTTTTTGGAGGTAGCATCATTTTCTATTGTCATTTAGAGGATGTTTATTTGTTTCCAGAGCTACTTGGAGAGGTTTCAAAATGAATTATCATTGTTGAAAGAGAGTGAGCGATCAAAGAAGGCAAATTCAAATAATAACAACTTCAAGGTATGTCTTTGTCCCTAAAGGTCACTACAAAAGGCAAGATTATGTTATAGGTAATGAGCAGAAATTTATGTCATTTGTAGCCATTTTGTGGCACCGAAGAGAGAATGACCTCTTGCTTCTCTGGAAAAGTAAGTAAAAAGGGATTTAATATTACTGATGAATCAGTAAATGCAGGTACCTTTAGCTGGTAGAACTTTGCGTTCTTCAGAAACACGTACTTTTTCTTCTACCACAGTTTTCTTGGTGACTTCAGGTACTTTAAAAATAGTGGTAATAATTTCTTTTACTTCTGAGCACTCATAGAGATTTTTAGCAAGCAGAACATAAAACACACATAAACACAAGGTAGTCACAGTACACAGTATAGACATCACTTTATCTCAGACATGACAGTATTAAAAATATGTTGAATTTTGAGGACAAATATGACAAGAAGAATCCAGGGAACTTCCCACATTAGAATGGTAAGAATATGACAAGAAAACTAACAATATGCTTTCATCTGGGAAGTGTTTTGGTGGCATAATTGGTACTGTCTCTTTAGTCACAACTTCCTTACATGGTCAAGGACTTTGAAGATATAAGTCTATATTATTTATGAAATGCTTTCTGAAATTTTTGTTGTGAAATTCAAGAAGTTAATCAACATGAATAAAAGCTGTATTAAACATAGTTGGTATGTATTTACATTCAATGTTAATACCATTAATAAGTAGGGAAATGGGTTTGCCAGTAATTGCATTAGTGAATGTATTGTTAAATAGTATCAAGATACTTTGGTTCACAAAATTTATGGATTTATGGATTAGGAATAACAGCAGTGTTTCTTTTTTTTTTTTCTGACTCTCCTTTAGCTCCTCAGCCATTTAAAAGATATTAGTTTGTTTCAGAAATTCCAGTAACACAAACACAAAAGAAAACATCACATAGAATGGAAACTTGCAAAGCAAACATAGTGCTACTGCATATAAAGTTAGGCAAATAAGTTTTCACTAATAAAATACCTTTAGCAGGTGGCTCTTTTGCCGGAACAACTTTAGTGGGTGGTTTTTTTGGAGGGATGATTTTCTCAGATATCTCAGGCCCTTCAAAGATATTAGTGCTTTGATTTAGAATAAACCCATAAAACATTATGAAATTCTTCTACAGTTGGCAGGACCCCTTACTTTACCTATTCATATTTTTTTACTTTCAGCTATGCATATTTCAAAAAGTATTTGATTTTGTTAAATATTATCCATATTTTACTACACAAGACACACAGATATTTACTATGTAAGACACACATTTCTTCATATTACACATATATTATTATTTTGTGCAAGATTTGGAGTAGTATTGGAAAGTATTGCAAAGACTTTCTTTGTTCTATAAATTTACTAGCATGTAGGTGTTATTACTAATGTTTCATTTATTTCCTCATTGTCTCCAATAAAGATATATTTTTAATAAGCATAAGTTTATGAAGATTTCCCTGAAATATTAAGAAAGCAGTGACATTTTCCTGAACATGAAAACTCCTTAATGGAGTGAGGAGTTCCTTTTGCACCCAATGGATAAGACAGATTGGTCAGTTATTGTGATGCTTGTATCAATCTTGTGACATTTTTTTTTTTCTTTTGTGGTACTGGGGATTGAACTCATGACTCTGGGCTTGCAAGGCAGATGGCGGTGCCACTGAGCTGAATACCCGGCCCCTCATGTAACATTCTTGATCAGACATTAAAAAGAGTCTACAAATTCACATGGAAGCCTCCCTAAAAAGTAGATATCAACTGTTATTCTCCTTTCTGCCTAAATTATACTTTGTGTTGTCAATTTGTACTGTCTGTCAATCTTTGTATCAGTTTAAACTAATGTTTAAAGCATTTCATAGGGTTTTTTATGGTCCAAACACAATATGTAATGAATTCCCCAAAGAATAGCAGTTAAAATAAGATATATAACAATTAACAATATTGGTATAATTCCCTATACCTTTAGGTGGAGCTTTGGGCTTCTCATATACTTCCACTTCTTCGGCCTCTAAGAATTCTATAACCCTGTGGACTTCGTCAACTTTGTGTTCTTCAAATCTGCGTTGTTCTACTTTGAAGAATTCTTCTACCTCATGAAACTCTTCTTCTTCAAAATATTCTTGAACTTCATGGAACTGATCTTCCACCTCTTCTACTTCTGCTTCTGTTACTTCATATTCTATTCTTTGTTTTACTACTTCCTCTTGTTCATAAGCAAATGATACTTTTTCTTCAAGAACAGTTTTCCCTGAAAGAGTATTTACTTTAAGAGACTTACTTTTTTAAAAAACCAGAAGAAACAACGATGTTACCTCATATGTAAGAAAAAGAATTGTAAAAAAGGTTTGCATGCAACTATGTAAGAAAACCAAAGATCTTTCCAAAAATACCTTTAGAAGGAGGAACAGCTTCTTTTTTGGGAACAGGGATTTTCTTTTCTGGGACTTTCTTTTCTGGGATTTTCTTTTGTACTTCAGGCACTTTAAAGATACAGTTTTAATATTTAGGACTGTCAAGCATTGGCATTGGCTTTCATTGACAACAGACACCAAAAACAAATCATGGGGACATAAAAATCAAAGTTTGAACGAAGACAGATAAAAGAAATTTAGACTTAAAAGAAAAGATGTACCTTTGGCTGGAGGTGCCTCTTTTTTCTGGATAGGAACAGGTACCTTTTCCTCAGGGATTTTCTTTGGCACTTTAAAGATATTAGGCGTTTTAGCTAGCTGACAATGCTCAACAATACACACAAATAAAACATCATAAACAACATCAACAGAAAAATGACCAGTGTCTAAGAAGCCACTTTATACTGCTGGACATCTGTTTATAAGTGATAAGGACACTTTTTACACTACTCATGTGTGCTAACCATCTTTTCCTAGCCAAGATGTCCACTGAGATCCTGTGCTATTTTCTGTTCAATGAGAAATTACCATTCTTGCACCTATTGTTACTATTTTTCATTTGATAAAGACTTTTTTTTGAAGTGATTACCACCCTAGGATACATAAGTGCCGACAGAAGTCCCACTTTTTCTGGACACAGTTAAAATTATTGAAAGGGACAGCATGCTCTAATTGCTGAAGATGCTATTCAAAGCATTAATTGAATTAGGAAACTATGAGAAGTAGAAATCTTATAATAACCTTGAATTCTTAGGTTCAATTTTACAAAAAGGACATTCTTTAGAATAGTTAGTATCCAAGGATTATAAGAGATTTTTTCCTCTATAAAAGAGTAAATATAATAAAAATTATTTAAAATATAATAAAACTTTACTCATAATATGACATAAAATTTAGGGACAGAAGGTGGAGAAGGCAGAACCACTGTCATACATGTAAGTACAAATTAGAATTCTCAGCTATTTTAAATAAGAAGCTTCTAGAATATTTACACACATACATACATGCACACTCAGACTTATCCATTGACATTCTACAGAAGGATAAAAAATGATGTTATATTTTTACTCTTCTTTAATCAGTTTATGTATAATTGTTATAAATGTGCGAAAGAACACAATTTGTATTTTTTTTTGCTTTGGAGACAGGGTCTCGCTTTTGTAGTTCAGGCTGGCCCTGAGCTCACTATGGAGCCCAGGCAAGCCGCCGCGAACTCAGCAATCCTCCTGTCTCTACCTCCCGAGTGCTGGGATGACAGGCGTGAGCCACCACGTCCGGCATTGTGGTATGTGGTGTTGATCGTTGGTGGGCGTGTCTCCACGCCCAGCATTATATGTGGTTACCGGGGATCAAACTCAGGACCTTGCGCTTGCGAGGCAGGCGCCGGAACCACTGAGCTAACCCTCCGGCCCTGTATTTTATAAAGAAAGTGAATGGAGATTTAAAGATATTAATTAGGATTTCCTGTACCTTTAGCTGGTGGTGCCTCCACTTTCTTAGGTGCAGGAGTAGGTGCTTCTGGTACTGGTTTCTTAACCACTTCAGGCACTTAAAAGATATTTGATGGACATTTTGAAAAACAACATTCAATGAACATAACACTCATATATAAGAAAATAAAGAACACAAAGCCTTGATTTTATTTTGAAAAGATATTAAATGCTAGTAGATATTTGAAAAGA
This sequence comes from Thryonomys swinderianus, assembly GCA_004025085.1. Lineage (NCBI taxonomy): Eukaryota > Metazoa > Chordata > Mammalia > Rodentia > Thryonomyidae > Thryonomys > Thryonomys swinderianus. Next base: position 10,612 of record PVIC010001185.1, read on the forward strand.
TATTAAATAGTAATAACATGTACGAGCTAGGGATTCCAGAAGTGTGAGGCATATTACTTAGAAATTCGATAAGCAAACGTAACATCAGTCATGCAAAAGACTCAGTCTTTAGAAACAAGTGCTTAAGAATTATCCTCAAAAGTCACTTTCCCACCCAAATAGATTGTGCCCCACATTAATACTGAAGAAGAAAATTGAGGATTATGATCCATGAGACAGTATTAAAGGGTCAGTATCAGAAAAGTTACTTATCCTTAGTTGTAGTTAGATGATATAAAAGAAAAGGACACAAAACATCAGCTACAGAAATCATTATTCTTCAGTTGTCACTGAGATGATGTAAGATAAGTGTATTAGAGAATGTTAGAGTTAGACAAATTCAGAGAAAGATGTGGGAACACGAGTATTTTAAGTGTCCCACTCATAAAAGCGCTGTACCTCTAGGCGGCGCCACCTCCTCAACCTCCTCTATGCTAGGTGGTTCTTCGGGGATCTCTTCAGGAATAGGTTCTTCAGGTTCCTCAAACACTTAAAAAGATTATTATTTTGTAAATTACTTTTACAATTATTTTCAATGTCTGACCAAAACGGATAAAACTCATCCCAGTAAATGCTTGTGAAAACTTGCTAGTCCTTAAAGAAAATCTACTGTCTTCAAAATATATTAAGTGATTCCCAGAATTTGGAACTAGGGACCTTAAAGTTAAAATTATTATTATTTTAATGAAGGTGGACTTGTTTGAAATCAAATATCTGTTTAACTGTGGAAGTCAAGTTTTATGTATCAGTTACTCAGGCTTGCTTGGAATTTCACTTAGATAAATTTAATTGGCAATAATTCCATCATTGCCATTCAAATTATTTTAAGAAAAAATTCTCACAGATAATACAGCTTTTCTTCAGAACTACTCATTGAAATAAAAGACAAACAGCAACAAACAATAAACAAATTACACATGGAAGAAGGGTGTTCAATTGGTATTAGTTTGCCTGCCTTGTTTCTAGGTAAATAACAACCTTTTGGAGTCTGAATATGTTTCTTTCTGGGGTAAAATAGGCATTTATATCTTGCAAATGTGACACAATGAAAGGACAAAGGTGACTCTGAAATGCTGTTTCCTTAGAAAGTCATCTACCTTCGACTGGCTCGACTTCCTCTTCTTCAGGAGGAATGACTCGTCTTTCTTCTGCCTTCTTAGGTATCTCAGGAACTTAAAAGATATTGATTGTTTTAGGCACTTAAAATCCAAGAGCTAAGAAAACTATGTGAAGACCATGCTTCCCATTTTCAAAACAAGAAAGTAATGATCACAGCACACATACACAAGACGTCATGTGGACATCTCACAGAAGGAGTTAATGAGAGAAGAATAAAGCAGCTTGTGGCTTAAGATTAAGGGTCTAGTAGAAAGAGCTACCCGTCCTTTTGTTGTTTTTCCCGCTGGAGCCTCTTAATTTTTACCAAGAGCAATGGGTACTTTCGAGATTGGTTTTGTAGTTACTGTGAATCTTTAAAGAATTTTTTTTATTCTGAGAAAAAAGACAATATACAACACATGAAACAACATACAACACACACACGACACACGAACACACATTGGGAAATGACATAACACCAAGGTAGATGCAACAGAGTCACATGTGATGCGTGTCAGTGACAGACCACACAGCACAGACATTTATGTTGAACATCCCTTGTGTTCTGTTCAACACGGTCGTGGGAAATGCACCCGGTCAGGGATGAGGTACCTTTGGCAGGAGGAGCCACTGCTTTCTTAAGACCAGGAGGAGGCACCTTCTTCTCTGGTTCAGGTTTCTTAGGTACCACAGGCACTTTAAAGACATTTTATTTCGTAATTTCAGTTTTATAAACACAAAGACAACAGACACAACAATATATACATTACATCAACCAATAGCAAACAATATATTTTGACTTTTACAAGTAAAGGGAAGAAAGGATGGTGTCTACGGTTCTTGGGAACAGCAGTACCTGAGGCAGGAGGAGCTTCCTCTTTCTTGGACACGACTACTTTCTTCTCTGTTATTTTCTTCTTGACCTCAGGCACTTTAAAGATATCATTTCATGATGAGAATTTATTTTGAGATGTAAGAAGAGAGAAACCAAGAAGTCCACACACAGAAAGACCAACGTGCAACAGTTACTGAGGGTAGGGATATAATGAAAGTTGGGGCCCCAAAGAGGATAATGGCCTTAGGTTTTGAGGAACAAAGGACAAGAAATCTACTTGATTATCTGAATGACTACACTGCAGCCTTAATATGCCATCTGTAAAATATTTCAGAAGTCTTAATAAATAAAGGACCGGCCTTTCCATTCCACTGATTACATGACAGTATGGTGGGGATGGTTATGCTTATATTAAGTAGTTTTCTTTGGCAGAAGATATGATTATGATTTAAGGCATACATACCTTCATGTGCCATGACCTGATTTAATATAATAAGTCTGCACTCCAATCATTTAAGGATGGAAAGCTTTATGCTTTATTTTATCTGCACAAAACTATCTGAGCTTATTAGGATCCATCTGAGTATCCCATTTTATGGGCAGGAGAGTTGAGGCTTAGATTGGTTACAGGACTTATTCCAAGTATCACACTAAAGTACAAGCCAGGAACTTGAAAAACAAAAGCCATTAGCTACCATGTATATATGAGTTTTTCTTTTTCTTTTTAGTCTGGTGTTACAAAGGCACTTAATACTTATGACTGAAGGGTGACGTTTAAGCATATTTACTCATTACATTTTTCCTGTAACTCTGCCCATAAGCAATTTACCTTTTAAAATAGCTATCTGAAACAATTAAAATGAATGAATGAATGAATAAAATGAATGAATGAATGAATCTGAAACAATTAAAATGAAGCTATAGGCAATCAGGTACAATTTTTATGGGAACTTGGGAACAATACTTCATTTCACTTTTGTTCTCGAATATGAGAACACTCATTTTACTGAAGAGGATACCAGTGTCCTGTATAGTTTTAAACTAGAATCCCTGGAAGCCCAGGTCCACTCCTGTTTATCTGCCTCATCTATGGGTGAAGAATGCATATACACTCAGGGGAGGTATACCTTTGGGGGGTGCTGGAGGTTCCACTTTTTTAGGAGCAGGAACAGGGACTTTCTTCTCTGGTACAGTTTTCTTTGGTACTTGAGGAGGCACTTAAAAATATGTTATTTTAAGACATTAAGAAGACTCACAAATACAACTTTGCATATAATCAAGACACATAAGAGTAAGTCCACAAACAGCTAAAATTTCACAGCCTGAAGCCCAAAAAGACATTCAGGTAATTTAAAATGGACAGACACACAAAGTAAATGCACAGTATTAAGAGGACATATCTGGAATGTTTCCGAAATTTAGATGATGGACAACATAGATAGTAAAGTATTATAGATGAAATTAGAGTCAACATGAAGATGAAATGACAGAATTAAACATAAAAGAGGTCTGGTTCTAAGAGCTGCTGTACCTGGTGCAGGTACAGGCACCTTAGGCTTTATTTCTGGAAGAATTTTCTCTTCTTCAGGTTCTTCTTCCTCAGGTACAAGTTCTTCTTCCTCAGGAGGAACTTCTTCTTCCTCAGGTGCAAATTCCTCTTCCTCAGGAGGAACTTCCTCTTCCTCAGGAAGAACTTCCCCTTCCTCTGGTAGAATTTCCTCTTTAGGAGTAATTTCTTCCTCAACTGGAATTTCCTCTTCCTCTTCCTGAGGTAGAACTACAGGAACCGGGACTACTTCACGTTTCTTTGGCACTTTAAAGATATTTAGTCAATTGGACAAACATCACTTTTATGTGAAATATTCACGACAATGGGACAACATGAAAAGCAAATATTCTGTGATCATAAAACATCAGCTATCAACATACATATTGGGAAGCATAATAACTAGTGAGGTTGTATAACAACCCATTAATTTTCCTTTTTGCACTTGTTCTACTAGAGATTAATGTACCTTTGGGTGGTGGAACTTCCATTTTTTTCAGAGCAGTTGTTGGTTTCTTTTCTTCGGGGATGAGCTTCTTTGGCATTTCAGGCACTTTAAAAATAGTATTTGTCTTTAAGAATGTGCTTCTTTACATTGTTTTATAGCCACAGATATAAAACAAATCACAAAACACTTAACATATTGTGAACAAGACACTTTAAAAACACTATATCCCAGAGAAATCTGCACATGATTATACCTAAAAGTAAGGTTTCTTCTTAGGAATCTCAGGCACTTTAAAGACATTGTTCACCATTAAGTTCTAGCTATGGACTTAATTTAAATGATGAAAGGAGGTACCTTTTTCAGGCGGAGCCTCTACTTTCTTAGGAGCAGGAACTGGCACCTTCTTCTCAGGCACAGGTTTCTTGGGCACTTCTGGCACTTTAAAGAAATGATTTAGAGGAAAATCATACAACACAAAAATATTGAGTTTATGTATAATTTCAAAAAAGCTTAAGATAAAGTTATAAGAATATGATAGAGAAACTTCAGGAAGCTTTTTATGTTTAAAGTGAAATCTTTTGTTCCTCATAATATGAGCTGTGTCCTTCAAGAGCACAGAATTAAACAAATTAACTTTGATGGCTATGCAAATGTGAAATTAAAAAATTTTGTGACATTGCAAGTTTATGTACCTTTGGCTGGTGGAGCTTCCACTTTTTTGGGAAGTGGTACTGGTACTTTCTCCTCTGGTACAGGTTTCTTGGGCACTTCAGGAACTTTAAAGATATCAAATGGGATTAATGTCACATTTGTCATCAATGGATAAGAATCTAGCAATGTAAGAACTGAAGGTTTCATAACAATTTCAATTTAAGACTGAAAATAAAATCCACAAGATACACAAAAGTTAAAAACACTGAAAAAACACAGACTGGTGATAAAGACAACACACAATGCCTGGTAAATGATGGCTTTGCCATTTCGGTACTGGAAAAACAATACATTTTATGCTAAGAACATTCTGCTAGAGGGAAGGAGCCAAATATGAAGTATAAGTGTGCTCCAACAGTGAAATTCATGGAAGAATACATGGTAACCTGCTCCTGTGACGAGGTGAGTGGATCTTGTCTTGGGCTTAATAATGTTGTCACGGGGAAGAGACTGCTGAAACTCATCGAGTTACACTACAGGGGTAAATTATTGCAGCCCTGCACTGCTGGGTTATAAAGAGATGTACCTTTAGCTGGTGGAGCCTTCTCTTTTTTAGGAATTGGCACAGGAACTTTCTCCTCTGGCTTCTTAGGAATCTCAGGCACTTTAAAGACATTGTTCACCATTAAGTTCTAGTTATAAGTAGCAACACTTCCATGTAAAGCACATTTAATGTTTTTAGCGATAGAAAACAACACACACAAGATTTTGTACTCAGAAGAGAGTTAAGTATTTAAAGGCAGATTAAGTCCCCTATATGTGTATCATCCGAATATACCTTTTGCTGGCGGGACTTCCTTCTTTTTGGGGACAGGAGCGGGTTTCTTCTCTTCTGGGACAGGCTTCTTAGGCACCTCAGGCACTTTGAAGATATTAAGAATTGTGGAAATGGTGCAGAAAAGACATAAAATATGCAAAAGCTACAGATATCATACTTCACGTCTAAAAGTATCTGCCTCTACGGTAAGTAGAGGTGGTCACTGGTGCTAATAACCCCCAGAATTTGTTCATGTCAGACCCCCACACTCCAAAGTTGCTTCTGTTTATCCCTTCACAGAAGAGGGCATCTACCTTTGATTGGTATCACCGGTGTCACTTCTTCCTTAGTTACGGACTCTTCTTCTTCATGAAGGTACTCTTTCTCTTTGTGGACATACTCCTCTTCGTGGACGTACTCTTCTTCATGGACATATTCCTCTTCATGGACATACTCCTCTTCGTGGACATAGTCTTCTGCTTCTTCTACAAAATATTCCTCTTCATAGGTTTTAGCTTCCTCTTCAAAAGCAACCTCTTCAGGTTCTTGTTTTTTAGGCACTTCAGGCACTTTAAAGATATTTTCCCATTACTCAAAATTAAGACATTTTAGGAATACAGGCCCATTTCTAAAAAAGAAATAGGTTGTACCTTTCCACCCCAAAAGAACTTCCCACATAGAACTGGACATGAATTCAATGGCAAAGAAGACGAACAACACATTCAAACAGGAGGTATGATGTACCTCTAACAGGAGCTGCTACTTCCTTTTTAGGGACAGGTACTTTTGCCTCTGGGACAACCCTCTTAAGCTTCATGGGCACTTGAAATATTAAGAATAAGGAAATTTTATTGTTAGAAATAGACCTCCTAGTCAGTGCTAGATTTGTTGTAATTTAAGCAAATAGAATAATTTTGTAGCTCTCTCCAAAATAATATATGTACAATTGTTCATCTCTAATAAACTTAGTATTTCCCATGGAAAGGATCATGAACCTCACAGAAATGAAAATCAACAGAAGTGTTCAAGTGTCCCTGCTTATAAGAAACATCTGTTATTGAGAAGCCAAATTACTTGTGAGTAAATATACTTCCTGCAATTGCAAGGAAGTCATTTCATATTTAGTATAAAGGGGAAAAAAGTGGCTGGATACTGAATTAGCCTATTTTTTAATCTTGAAAATGATTTTAGAATGAATAAAGCTTCATCAGACTCCAGTGATTATTACTGTATCGTGACCAATTTAAATATGTTAGGAATATGACACATGGCCACTTACTTTGAATACAAACATTCTATTTTATACATGTTTTAGCTATGTGGAGAACACAACCATTGAACAAGTGGCTCTGGATATATATTTTTAAATAATTTTCCTTTCTTAAAGATAACATCTTCTTATCCTGTACTAATAAGATTTTTACATTCAACATACTTTTAACAAACTTAAAAAACACAAAAACACCAAGATAATGAGAGACATAGGTACATTAATTTCAAAAGAGATATTATAAAAGACCAAAATCTAGGAAAGAAATTATACCTTTAGCAGCTGGTTCAGTCACCTGCTGTTTTTCACGTTTGGTAATCGAAATACTTATTTTTTCTTCAACAACTTTCTTTGGTTCTTCAGGCACTTTAAAGATATCATTAAAAACATTAAAAACAACCCTACGCAGACTGTGATAAATATATGTAAAACACTGAAATAAGAATCAGCCCAGAACAGTGTACTGAGTGAGAACAGAACAGACGAGATTGTAAGACACAGTGATCAGACAGAGATGACAATAACACTCGGGGAAGTTATTATTCTGCAATGTACCTTTGGGTGGTGGAGGTTTGAGCTTCTTAGGAATGAGTACAGGTACTTTTTCTTCAGGGACAGCTTTCTTCAACACTTTAAAATATATCCAAAATGAAGAGTTTTTTTTTTTTTTAAAAGGAACACAGTTCCTCAAGAGTTAGTAAGAACAGAAAGTTAAGGAATGCAGTGTATACGTAATATTTTCAAACACACACAATTCACACACTGCTACTTTGACATATATTTACAGTGGACACACATGAGAAACACAAGTTCTCGCAATTGATAACATTTTTCTCACTCTACCTTTAGCTGGTGCAGGCTTTGGCTTTGGGGGAACTGGTTCTTCTTGGACAGGTTTTACTCGAATGGGTTTCTCAGGTTCTTTAAAAGTACATATAAGGGATTTAATGTTAGACTTTACAGCATACATAATATTTCTTAAATGAGGTCAAAGAATTAAAATAATAGTTCTTTTATTTACAGTCCAATTCATAGCCTTTAGGAGTAAGAAGTAGAGGTCCAATCAGAGTAAGCTCTCAAAGATGTGAACAAATTCGTATTTCCCTTTCCCTCCTGCTATTTATTTCACTTAGGTAATTGTAGCTCTCTCCTATACTGAAAATCTCATTTTACTTCAGATATCCAAAATTACGACTAAAAGCCCTCCATCTATAATACTAATTTCAGTGCTATCTGTAAAACTGTAGCAAATTCTGAAGGATGAAACATTAGAAAGTAAGTAAAATCACATTCATTTATTTCAAAATTCTGGTGAAATTTATTCTTTAAGTAAAATAAATTCTTAGGAAATAAAACTATATGACTACAAATTTGATATTCACTTTGAAGGTGTTTCCAACTTTTTTTTTCATTATTCAGTAAACTTTATTGGTACATTATATACACAGCTCACAATCACCCACAACATTGGGAAATTTGTACCTATATGTGACACAGGCCAATTCTCATTTTTATCCACATTCCTGCCCGCCCACCCCCTCCCCACCCCCTATATACACTTTTATTTTTTCCAAATCATATTTGTTCCTTCCCCTCATTACGTTCCCACACCAAATTCCTTTTGGATATTTCCCATTCTACAAAAACTATCATACATTCTAGAGCTCCTTTACCTCTACAGGTGCCCATATCAAAGAAAAGATCTGGTAGTTACATATCTGTGTTCTATTTATTTCACTTATTAGTGTATCCTCCAGGTTTCTCCATTTGGTGTTACCAACTTTTGATGATAGGACCCAAGAGTAATTTTACAAGAACATTAATAGAGATCTCCCTGAAGAAGTTATCCAAGAAAAAATATTTGGAATTTTCCAAGTGAAAAATACATTTTTTTTCAAATTTCTTTGAGCGTCCAAATTTTGTTCTGTTCTAATGTAGTTTGCACATATATTACATAGTTTTAGGCTTGCAATTTTGCTCCTACCTGTGATATACTCTTCTTCCTCCTTATATTCTTCATAGTGTTCAAACTCACGCTCTTCATAATCTTCATATTGGTCATATTCTTCTGTTGGTTCATATTCTTCAAGTGGTTTATAATCCTCGTATTCTTCATATGCCTCATATTCCTCTTCCCGTTGTTCTGAAACAATTTCTTCTTCTCGGGTGTAAGACCATTTTTTCTCTTCGGTCACACTTACTTCTAGAATAGTATTGACAACAGGCAGCATTTTACTTGACGTCCACTCAGGGATGATCGTGACAATGTATTTGGTTTCATTCCTTTGTGATGATTTCATGCACTGGTGATGGGAGACCTCCTGCCCTTGGCAGGTCTGGCCAAGGTATTTATAAAACGTACTTTTACTAACTATGATTTGAAGTGTCCAAGTCTCTGTATTTAGTCAGTAATAAGCCAATAAAATGTAGCATCATGGGCAAAGATCTTAGTTTCATGCTTTATGTAATTTAACCAATGCATAATATACCTTTTGGAGGACGAGGCTCTCTCTTTGGAACTTCAATGGATACTTTTTCTTCAGCAACAACTCTTTTTCTCATTTCAGTCACTTTAAAAGAGTAATTATTAAAAGTAAATCACAAGGTTCTAGAAATATTTGTGCTAAGAGAAATTTTGTCCAAGCAATCCCAGGCCAAAACAACCATAATGGTGCTCCTTTAAATGTTTCACTTAAATGGCAAGAAAAAAAGTCAACAGACTTAGTAATAAACATGCTGTAATAAAACTCTGAATTTTTTCTAAGTTAATGATTCAAAGGTATTAAAGATCAAGTACTACATAAAAATGAGTTGAAAAAAGACAGCTATACAGAAGAAACAGTGACTACCAAATACATACAAGCATTTGAGAGAAATTAGTATTACACAAGTAGTTTCTTCATCTTACTTCTAAGGTGTTTTCATAAGCTCTACTGGTAGAAATTCCACATTTAAATTATATAGTACAGTTCACAATCACATGAGATGATTTTCTGACCTAAATGCTTATTTTGATTTCTTTAGAGTACCTTTGGCTGGCGGCTCTGGTTCTCTTCGAGCTTTGAGTTTTGGAACTTTCTCTTCTGGGACAGCTCTCTTAGGTTCCTCAGGCACTTTAAAGACAGATTTTACTTTAAAGAATTGTTTCCCTCATTCAAACAACAACAACAACAAAAGGCAATCATATGGTAGTATTTCAAACATGAAAGACTTGACAATTCATTGCTTCCAACGTAAAACAACAAGAACAAAGTCCCACACCCATGATCAGGGTACTTAGTAAAGAGAACGTGGCAAGGGTAGCGCTGCTCATATTAGAGGGCTGATGTACCTCTTGCTCTCGGAGGCTCCTCTTTTTTAGTTACAGCAACAAGAACTTTTTCTTCCTGAGTAATTTGCATGTGTCTCTCAGCCACTTAAAAGATAATTGTAGGATTAAGGAATTACATTACTTAAAGTGGAATGTTGCAAATATATATTAGCCAGGAGGAAATCTGATTTTAGAGTAGAAGAGTTTACAAGGTATACATAACTAAACATCACAAATAATATTCTACCCAAATACAGGATGATAGCACACCATTGCCACCAATAGACACCAAATGTCCACATATAGGAAAGTGTGACAAAAAGATAGCAGACCAAAAAAAAAAGACACGACATCAGGTTCCTAATTTCTGGGGCTAGGAGACTTCATTTACCTTTAGCTGGGGGGGGCTCTTCTGTCTTAACCACTTTTGGAGGAACCCTTTTTTCTGGAACTGGCTTCTTTGGCTCTTCAGGAGCTTAAAAGATATCAGGCAACATGGTCAAATATAGTACATGAAATATACTAGATGTAGGTACAATTTTTTTTTTGCTAAAAGATTTGGAAGAATGATTCAATTTAAGATGAGAGAGATGTATTATTGAAGAATAAAGTAAAACCTAATATACCTGCTGCTGGTGGCACTTTTTCCTTTTTAGGAACTGGAGCAGGAACTTTCTTTTCTGGTATGATTTTCTTTGGTGGTTCAGGAACTTAAGGAAGATGAGGTTTAAGAATATTAGTTTATATTACATTAAGATGTGACATTGGTTTGGGGCTTAAGTTGTACTTTTGTAAAGATTACATATATACACACATTAATGACTACACCCAACAGAAACGATCCAACATGTACTGACAAAAAGTTACACAAACTAAAGACATTATTATGCCTTTTAAGACAAATGGTATCACATTTCTTTGAGAGGAAGTGTACCTTTTGGTGCTGGGGGCTCCTCAATTTTGGCAGGAACTTTTGGTTTTGGTATGATTTTCTTCTCGGGCACTTGAAAAGATTATGAAATATACTTGTAGAAAATGTCCAGATTTAAGAAAAATAAAAATGTAAGGAATCTTTTCATCACTCATGCTATTTAGAAATCTTTGTAATATAGAAGATAAATTGGCTATATGATGACAGAAAGAATGAAATAAACCAATGTAGTGGTAAAATTAATCAAAGCATCTGTATACCTTTGGCTGGTTCAGCTTCCACTCTTTTAGAAATAATGTGCACCTTTTCTTCTACGGCATATTCCTCTGGCTCTTCCATCACTTTAAAAACATTAATTTAAAGGAGTCAATTGTATTTTTCACACTTAATTTTATTAGTAATTTTTCACTCTGAAGAATAATTAAAATGGCAGTCCAAGCCAAATACATGAATATTCCCATTTAAAAATACCCAAAGAGTATTTTAATCAAACTATGTGCCTTAGTAAAGAATATAAGAAACATGTTTCATTAATTTATTATTTACTATAAAGAGATAGTTATTTTATTCATAAGAGCAACAGGACAGGTGCAGACTAAAACAAAATCAATGTGAAATAAACAAGAGACAAGAATTTGACAGTGTTTCCAAAAAACCCCGACCCTCTAGATTGGAAGACTGCAGAGCAAAAACATAGTCGAGGATTTAAAAGTGAATCACGAGGTATTACATCTGTTCCCCTAAGTTTATGGGAGCTAGTTATGATAGAAAAGACAATGACTTCTCATGGTTTTTGAGCTCTCGTGAATAAAGTTGATTACAAAATAGAAAAGTACAATTAAAAAGATATCTGGTTTTTACAATGAAAGTAAATCTAACAAGCCTCCCATCTTTTCAGCTTAATGAAGATGTAAGACTATCATAGAGTCTCGAGCCTGGAGTTTTCTTTCCCTAGAGTCTAGAGAATTAAAGGAAACATACAGTACATACTATTAAAAACTGAAATCAGGCCCAGACAATGAGAACATTCCCTGTGGGTATGTTATGTTTGGTCTTCCAAAAAAGGGACAGAATCATCTTCAAATCCACCACATTTCTGACTATGCCTAGTGTCATGGCCTCTTCCAGGAAGCATCACAGAACTAGTGGGCTTCCTCTCAGAAGTCACATCCTGTCCTGTTCTGTTCTAAGCAGTGTCATTAGGGCAGTGCATCTTGAACTGCACATGGACTTCTCTTTAAAATAGACACGGGGGATGTGGGGCACTATCTTTAGCCAGAGATGGACTTGAGAGCATCAAAATGCATTGCAATTCATCTTTTCATTGGAAAGACAGTTAATTTATTTCCCTTTAAAGCAGAGCTACATGGAAACTTTTCTTAGTAATGTTCTTTTTGTGTCTGCAGCATTAGCCAGAATGTTATATTTTAGCAGGAAACCTAGTAGTGACTTAATACATTGAAAAGATAACTAATGAGATGTTCATTGATTGAACCTTCATGAAATAATGGAAAATTAGCACTATAGGCATGGGATCATCTGATTAATAAGATGTTATGTGTGTGCTTATTTATTATGTTTATATACATTACATAATTGGTTCCCCCATATGTAAAATAGAGAAAAGCCTCTGTGTCCAGTGTTTCACATCCATGGACTGGGACTTGACTTCTGGATAGTTATGAGGCACTGTATTTTCTTGTTTATTTTTAAACTGTGAGTCAGAACATATTAGTCAGATGTGTCATACATTTAATGGATTATCATTTTCACTTTTAATGAAGGGAACAGAAATAAAATGGACAGAATAGAAATGAGCAAAATAAAAACATAGAGTATCACACAGTGTATGCACATAAATCTGTGATTTCAGATATGTATGTGTGTGTACATACAAAGAAGTGTGAGTTATGAAATAAAATACATCTATCTGTGGTTTGTGGCAAAAAAAAAATATTTAAGAGACACTGTCTTTTGGCTAGCAGACTCTGTTGGCTTCTTTTCTGGCACCCTTTGAAGAATCAGCTTGCCAGGCTGGAAAGACACATGAGCCAAAAACAGAGGGCAGCCTCCAGTCAACAGCCACAGGGAACAGGAACCCTTAGTCAAAGAGCCCTTCAAGGAATAGGATTCTGCCAACAACCACAGGGGTGTGGAGGTGAATTCTTCCTCAGTTCAACCTTCTGTGGAGGCCCAAGCTGTGACTCACACCTGGATTGCAACCTGGTGAAAAACCTTGAAACAGAGACCCCAGCTGAACTATGTCCAGGTTCCCAACTCACTGAAATTGTGAGATAATAAAGGTTTCAGCAGGATAAAAAGGAAATGAAGGAAGAAAGGAAGGATGAAAAGAAAAAAGAGAGAAGGGAAGGAAGGCTGTCTAGACGTTAAGATTACTGCGATGAAGTTTATACCAACTGAACATGTTGATGTCAAGTTTTATGTCATGAAAAGATATATGTATATGGGGATATCTATCCCTATTACCTACACATAAATATGAAGCCTTTCATCCCCATATAGCCAAGAAGAGATGGACAAGAAATACATTGACTATTACTTTAATGTATACTACTCCTGACTCTTGTGTTTTTCTCATATGATACAGCTAATGAGGCCAATAGATGATTGCTGAATCTGGGTCATTTTTTGGTTCACTTTTCATCAGTGTAACAAGTAATTTGCGTGAACACAACAAGATTTTAGAGCATCTCTAGCTCATTTGGTTGTTTACCTTCATATTCTGTAATCTCCACTTCCTCTTCCTCCTCCTCTCTCTCTTCTTCTCTATAAACTGAAACAGACACGCTTTCTTCCTCTTCATAACTCCATTCCTCCTCTGCACATACGTTAAAAGATAAGATGTAATTTAAATTCAGCATTCTGAAACATGAGGAAGGATCAGGAGTTCACTACAGGCAGGTATCAGCTCTTCTGTCTGTCTGGGGCATAGCACTTCCTCAGGACGAGAAGGAGAGAGCTGACTTAGGAGGGGACAGCACAGCCCAAGACTGAGAGGGACATGTGAATCACGTCCAAATGTGGCCACTTCCATAATGGACACATTTTCAGCAGCACAGTCATGCTCTTAGAATGACTCAAGAGTAATGCAGACACAAGAGACTCAGTTCGGGAAGGCTGAGACAGGTAGACCCATTCTAAAACCAAGGTAAGAGGAAGTAACTGACATGGAAGAGAGGGAAGGTAAACAAATACATGCACAACAGGTAGACACATTCAAATTCCAATGTAAGAGGAAGTAACTGGTAAAGACAAGTTCAAAGTTAAACAAACACAAAGGGAAGAAAAAGAAGACTGTAGGCAACACACAAACTCCTTCCGCCCCTCACTTCCGGTCATATACCTTCGTGCCGCATGACTTCCACTCTCTGAGGAACTGCAATGGATAGTTTTTCTTCACCAACAAATCTTTTTTCTTCTACAACAGTTTTCTTAGAAACTTCAGCTTTAAAAAAGCATTAAAGTTGAAGTTTAAAATGTAAGAATTTTAATCATGATCTTCCTTAGTATTTGGGAAGAATTTCACAGTATACTATGTTTTCACTAGTAAAATGGGAAAACAAGTCACGTACCACAAATTTATACATAAAGGGTCTCTCAGAAGCAAGACAAATGGAAAAGGTACAGGAAGAGACCAGACAGAAAAAACAAGAATTCACATACTAAGATATTTCTGTCAGAGCACTGAGACAAATCCTACCTCGAGGAGGAGGAGCTTTTTTAGCTACAGGAACTGGCACTGGAACTTTCTCCTCTGGGACAGGTTTCTTAGGTGGAGCCGGCACTTTAGAAACATTAAGCACATTTAGAGCCTTAGGGCACTGAACCCCAACACACACCACAAATGTCCACCCACAAGATAGTCATATCACAAAATACACTTTTTTTTTGCCTCAGAGTATAATCTTATACAAAGATGGTTCTTGCAAAGATGGAGAGATGATACCTTTTCTTGGAGGGGGTTCTTCTTCTTTTTGAGGGACAGGCCTTTTTTCTTCAGGAACTTTCTTCTTTGGTATTTCTGGCACTTAAAGAAGAGTATTCAATTCATAAATTCTCAAAAGGCAAAATGAATGGGCAACACACAACTAGCTGGCCCTCTGATGGAGACATGCAATTAAAGAAGCTGGGTCGGGGGAGACAAGGTTATTTCATGGAGATAGGAGTAAGTACCTGCTGCTGGTGGAGATTCCTCTCTTTGAGTAATGATGGTCACTTTTTCTTCTGTGACAACCCTCTTCTGTACTTCAGAAACTTGAAAAGATATTTTTTTACAGTTGACTTTATATTTTCCAAAGCAGCTGATACCACACATACTTACTTTGTAAGACAGTACACAGAAGGACAGACACTTTTTGAGTTCTAATTCACTCTAGAACATCCAGTTCAAATTAAATTAACTCAGTTAACAGATAAACAGAGAAGGTTTTGCCTTCAAGATAGAACAGTTGGGCTTGTTTATTAAGCATATCTCTTACCTTTAGCTGGAGGAACTTCCTTTTTCTTGGCCAAAGGAACAGGAACCTTTTCTTCAGGGACGGGTTTCTTCGGCACTTCTGGAACTTAAAATTTGTAGAACAGCACATTAGTTCAGATATATAGCATTTCTATTAGTGGATATAGGCACATTGATCATTGTATTTTATATTGTAAAATAAGGTACATAATTATCAAGTTTAAAACTGTTGTAGACGAAAACCAAGAAGAAGAACTGTATCTATAAAACTTAGTACTCCCATTTCTCTTGTAATTCTGGGTGTGTGTGCTTAATGTGCATTAAAAACTAACACAACATTCATTCTAGAGCCAATCTCTCAGTCTAGTATTCATATATACGGCTGTGGGGAGCCTTATGCACAAAGTTGTGTGGATATGTACATTATGCTTTTCTCTGAAGAGCTCCATAGTTTCGAGCAGGGTCTCTTCCCCCTCCCAAAAGTTTATAGTGGGTTTAACTGATCTAGTCTCAGCATTGATAATATTGACTTTTAAATTGGAAGATGAATTTTAACAACATGAATTTTTTTTTTTTTTGAGAGGGGTCTTACTTTATAGTTCAGGCTGGCCCTGAGCTCACTATGTAGCCCAGGCAAGCCTCGAACTCAGCAATCCTCCTGTCTCTGCCTCCTGAGTGCTGGGATTACAGGCATGAGCCACCACGCCTGCCACTGGGGTATGTGGTAATGATTGCTGGTGGGCATGACTCACCACGCCCAGCATTCTATGTGGTCACCGGGATCGAACTCAGGACCTTGTGCTTGTGAGGCAGGCACTGGAACCACTGAGCTAAATCTCCGGCCCCAACATGAATTTTTATACTAATTATTTAAAGTAAGAGCAAGGCATGGTGGTACATGCCTATGATACCAGCACTCTGGAAACTGAGGCAGGAGTTCAAAGTCAGACTGGGCTATTAATGAGTTCAGGATAGCCTGAACCACATAGCAAGACCATGTCTCCAAAAACCACATATATGGGATACTAGCAACTTTTTGAGCCTCTGTACCTCTATATTCACATTTATAGTATCTTGCTATAATTCTGTTTTCCCCAAAATACGACCTACTGGAAAATAGTCCGCCTTGAAAACCATCACTATTTTCTTGCTCCATGGCTATGCTGACTTGCTAAGGCAGAGGAGGCAGGGACAGGCTGATTGGGGCGTTTCTGTTCTCTAGTTTTCAGGGCTGATTCTTTTCTGGTTAGATCTAATTGGGGGGAAACGTGGTTATGTAGTAGGAATTTATATATGTACATGCCATGCCATATATATAAGCAACATTCACACATATATCTGTGTTATTATGTAAATTTCTTTTGAAGGATGAGAGAGACCTCTGTGTCCCTTTCAGGGTGATCAAATATTTTTTGATATTATTATTGGTTTTACTAATATAGTACCTGTATATAAGAGTTAGGTCATAAGAAAAATCATTTTGTCATTTTTTAAAAAATGAAGTTCTGGTACTCTGAAAGAGTCAAGTTTTAAAAAGAGAGAAGCAGATTTAATGCAGGAAGAAAATGGAAGCACAAGGAGATCAAACAAAAGGCAAAACTATTTGAAATGTAACATTTCAGTGAGTCTAGTCTCTCCTAAATTGGGTGTTGTTGAATTCTTGGTGAATCTCTCAATAGCTGACCAGGTGTGTGCAGTTGTGCCTCCATAAAGTAGGGTCTTTATCACCAGCCCCAGCACCGAAAAACCACCCAAACCCCAAACTAAAGCCAAACACAAAGCAAGATATTAGATGTCTCACAGTGGTACATGAGAATTCCAACACCCATGTAGAAAAGGTACCTCGACTAGCTAACTGGATAATTGTAACAGGGACAAATGAAATTGAATGAATGTCTCAAGAAACACTTAAATATCACAAATCTCTCTCTTCTCCACTGCTGACTTTCTGAGGAGTGTAGTTACTAGCACGTGTGTCTGGCTTTATCTAGTTGACCTTCACTTCTGCCAGTCTCCTGCTGGTTGCTGTTACTGGCCTCTGTCTCTTCATGACTCACTAAAGTGTTTTTATTATGTAAAAAGGCTTATATGTGAAAGGCCAGAGATAATTTATTTTCCTGGAAACACGTCTGGAGAAAAAAGTTTCACAAATACTTCTCTAGGAGAGGAAACATATGAAAATTTTAAGATCGCAGTTTGACATAGTTACTTCTATCAAAAAGAGCACATTTTGGTGGTACCTTGGGAATATTCAGTGTCATAAATAATGCATGACAAGATATATCCCTAAAGCTGACAAACATGGAAAACTCAAGAAACATGGAAAACAGATCGAAAGATAGCAGAGGATGGATGAAGACCATCCAAAGCAAAGAACGGGGCTCTTGGGCAAAGGGTCTCCCCTTATCAGTTGTGTACCTTTTGGGGGAGCAGCTGGTTCCTTCTTTGGTACAGAAACTGGCTTTTTCTCCTCTGGGACAGGTCTCTTGGGAACTTCAGGAACTTCGGGAACTTCAAAGATACCATTATAGAAACAATATTGAATATTCTAGTCTTCTTCTGAGACATTTAAGATTATATTAAAGCATAAATCCTCCACAAAAGAATTTAAAAAGTAATTTAATATGGTCTATTCACGGTAGGAAGAAATGCTAAAGACATCAAGACATGTGGACATTACATATATTACATGAAACAGATGAAGACTCTACGGATGGTCTGACATCTAAAACTGTTACTGATATACATATAAGACATTATCACAAGTTAATAAGATCAACATACACAGAGTTATAGGTAGTTCTGCTAATGTTAATGCACAGATCTCACAAAAAGATGCAAGAAGACAGATGGTTATTTTTTCAAAAGTATTATTCTACCTTTGGCTGGTGGGGGCTCCACCTTTTTAGGAATGGGAACAAGGACCACTTCTTCTGGAACTGGTTTCTTAGGTGGCTCAGGGACTTCAAAAGAAATGCACCAGTTTTGAGAAGTTGTGCATTTTGACCAATCACACATTCTTATAAGACAGAATGAAAGAGTAGACATTTCCCTATGGATGTGTTGGGAACCAGCATAAATGGAGGTGACTGCCCAGCTGCTGCGGAAGTGTGCCTATGAGCATCTCCAGCTGCAGAGCCTGGGCTTTCTCAGGGGTAGATGGGGCGCCCTGCTCAGAGGTGCAAGGGCTGCCTCTCAGAGTCCAACGGCAATGAACACCAGTGACTCTGAGGGTACATTTGCAGCAGCCTTACTTTGTAAGGCAGTTGCATTAAGTACATTTTACATTTCACACTTAACAACTTGGCTGGGGATGTTGTTCTAGGGCAGTTGCTACACTTTCTCATCTCTGTGGGGGTAAATCCTGCCACCCAGAATGTTTCCAGAATGATTCCACTGTTTTCAAGTTGGGAAAGCTTTCTATCACGCAGATGATAAATATCAACAAACCCCAAACAGTGACAAAAACAAAATGCAGTATTATAGGAAGTAGTGAGTCTTGAGTATGTATCAACATGTCTTAAAATGATTGATATAACTTCATTTTTAATAACGATGGCATTAACCACTGACTGAGCATTTAATAGGCTTTGGACAGCTCCGGTGAGCTGGCTCCAGGACACTGCATGTCTGAGTAGCTGCCCCTGTACTGTGGGCTTCTCTCCTGCGCCTCCCTCAGGATCCTCCCATCCCCTGGTACCCTTGGTGCCCAGAGGCTACTGGTCTACTGGCTGCATGAGTGAATATGCTGCCTCATATTAACATGGCCAGTGCTTACTGCAACATTTCTAGCGCATTGAAAAAAAGATTTTAAACTCTGTGGTACTAATACCTTTAGGTGGTGGCTCAATCTTTTTGGAAACAGCAACATGAATTTTCTCTTCAGTAACAGTTTTCTTTTGTACCTCAGGGACTTTAAAAAAATGTACATTTTAATCATTGATATTCCATGCTGTGGGTGGCAATTATAATTTACAAAGAATTCCAAAACAAAAATGCAAGCAGAGACAAACGTGTAGTGAAAAGGATGACAGAGAATTACGAGGAGACAGAAATGCCTACACAGTCACAAATTGGACAAGAACAAAAAGAATAAAAATTTCCTCAAAAACTGGGCCATCAGGTTCCCAAATTCAAAATTTATCTTATACCTGTGACTGACACCTCCTCTTCCGCATGAGAAGCAAAGAACATCTTTTCTTCTGAAATAACCATCTTCTTTGTATGCACAGCTGGTACTTTAAGGAAAGCATTTCACATTACTATGTCTTTTTCGAGGGCATGACATCAGAAGAAACACAATGGTCCGCCATACTGAAAGCTTTGTAGACCAATTGGGTTAATATGATAACTTGAAAATAAATTAGTATCAACAGCTAATTTACTAATTATAAATTAATATAAATATAATTTACTAATTGTGAATTAGTATCAACAACTAATTATGTTTTGATCTATGTGGACAAACAACCCATGCAGCCTCTAGGAAGTTATTAAGTCAGAATCAAATAGACACAACTTCTTCACACACAAGGCATTGCTTTTCCAAATCTGTTAGGGACTATTTACATAAATGAGAGGATGGGGAATATTATATGCAATCCAATCCATTGCATATAAAAGTTAGAAGACTACTTATTAAACATAAAGTCTTCCTTCCATAAAAAGCAATTTTTAAGCAAAAGTAAAATCAAAATAGAGAACGTTATTACTTAATTAAATTATACATAAGTACAACTCAATATAAAATGTGTATTATATCAAAGGGTGCTACTTTTGTTGATTGGTGAATTATTTAATGCAACACGTATACATATCCGTTTGCATAAATAGAAATGTTTAAAACTGAAGCTGAAAGACAAAGATGTGTACCTTTCACTTCAATAACTTCTTCCTGTACCGGGGTCCGGGAAGGTTTTTGTGGAACAATCTTCTTTGAAACTTCAGGTACTTAAAAAATATGTACAAATATATTTGTATTGTGAAGGATATCACTTTGCACAAAACTTAAAAATATCAGTTTAAATGATTGTAAAAAATAACAAATGTGAGAGTATATATCAATAAGCAAAGTTCTTGTGTACATGGTATTAGAAATGTTTTAAACAATTATACCTTTGGTGACTTGAACTTTTTCTTCTTCCATTCTTCGAGTAGTCTTTTCAACTTTTTCAACTACTGGCTTCTTTATAACTGCAAGCATTTTAAAAAATTGCAGTGCTTTTAGAATTTCTATAAAAATTCTTTCCCTTCGTTCTTTCTCTTTTTTGGTAGTGGGAATCAAATTCAGGACCTCACACTTGCCAGGTAGGCACAGTGGTCACCCTTACTTTCTACACACACACACATATATGGATGGTTTTCTTAGAGAGAAACAGATTTGGCATTTTTAACTGAAATTTAAGTCCAAGTTTCTGTGCTTACATTATCAGTTATATTTATTTTAAATTTGCCATCACATTTTTATTATCTTCTTAATTGTTTTATAAAACGAATTAGAAATTGTTAAGAAAATAATTTCAACTAGACAGTAAGGTTTAGAGAAGAAGTTGTGCCTATTGAATCAAACTGGTGGTTCATACATCTTTGCCAAACAAGCCATGTTCATGTTGAGTCTCTGATCTGTTTCAATAATTCGAGTTGCGTACCTTTGGGAGGTGGTGCTTTCTTTTCAGGCACTTTTGCTGGAACTTTTCTCTCTGGTAATTCTTTAATAAAAACACAACATAAGTAAGGTTATTTAAATAGGTAAGGACTGGTAGATTGTGCTTACTGCAACTGATACAAATTAAGAGTAATATCTAATTGTGTGCAGAATGACATGGGGGAGGTAGCATGCTGCTCGGGGACTCCGAGTGCTGGACCCCCAAGCAAGACTGAGTAGAAATGTGAAAGACAGCAACAGTTTGAACTTCTGCCCTAAAGGACTGCATTTGGAATTTAGTCTAAATGATCAGCCCGTAATATAAAAGCATGATAGTAACTAAATAAAATGATGTTTTATGGGTGCAATTTTTAGAGACTTCTAACCTTAGAAGGCTAGGTTATCATTTCATCTCTTTCATATCCATTGCACATGTAGCTAATAGCCCTGAAAATATAATGGCCTGAACAAAATGTGAGGAAAGAAGCAAAACACCCCACCCAACTCTATGTACCTTCATGAACTTCCCTTTGAATTTCAATTATTTGTCTTTCTTGGTAAGACTCTCCCCAGTCTTCCTCCTCTTCATCATAGCCCTCTTCCCTTTCATAGTATTCCTGCCCTTCTTCGAAGTCTTCTTCCCATTCCTCGTGCACTTCCCGTTTAGCTTCCACTTTGATCTCTTCATAGTCTTCTTCTGGTTCTTCGTAATAGGGTTCTTCAAACGGCTCTGTGTATGGTTCCACTTCCAGTTCGTCATACGGCTCTTCCACCATAGACTCGATGTAAACTTTCTTCTCCTCGTAGACTGCTTGCTTTTTCTCGTACACAGCTTCTCTTTCTTTCTGAACCTCTTTCTTTCTAGCGATAGTTGTTATTTTTACTTCTTCAGCCTTAGAGGATACATCAATGATTTCTGGAGCTAAAATAAGTAGATAACAAGCAATAACATTAGCACAGTGATCACAGCCAACTGCTTTATTAAATAAAAATATATATCAAACAATATCAAGTATCTCAGATCTTGATTGATGATTCATTATATTTTTCATTCTTTTGGTCCTATTTAAGTTTTATTGACTAAAAAACACAACTAAGAGCTGGGCGTGGTGGCTCACGCCTGTAATCCCAGCACTCAGGAGGCAGAGACAGGAGGATTGCTGAGTTCAAGGCTTGCCTGGGCTACATAGTGAGCTGAGGGCCAGCCTGAACTACAAAGCGAGCCTGAACTACAAAACTACCTGTCTCAAACAAAAACAAAAACAAAAACAAAAACAAAACAAAATAAAACACAACTAAGAGTATCAAGATGCACTGTCCTTTTGATTTGAGGATTTTTCCAGTGTCAAAAATATGAATTTGATAAAATTTATCAAACGTACCCCATATACATTGTTCCTTGGAAACTCTAGTTTGTAGAATCCCTAGATATTTCCCAAGGAACCTTTTAATACTTGATGTTTTACAGAATTTATAGTTAATATTTCTGAGGTAAATAAAGTTTCAGTTATTCCAGCAACACATTTTTTTTTTGCAATCTACCTTTTTTTTAAAAAAACTTTTTGAGGTACTGAGAATTGAGTCTAGGACCTTCTCAATGAGTGAGGACCCGGTGCTTTTCACTTATTCTGAGTAGGGTTTCACTAAATTGCCCAGGCTGGGCCAGGATCCTTTCGCCAGGGCTGGCTGGAGTGCTGGGATTACCATCACCATGCCTGGCTAGTCCTCCACTTTTGACTAATAGGGTTTATTAGTTGGCTCAATAAACACAATATATAACCAAACAGTTATGTTTACATTAGGTTTAAAAGACCTTTAAGGAGAGCATTACATGTATGTGATCCATAATATGTGTACAAACCACAATTAAAATAGAAGCAATATAAAATAGTTATTGCTTCTAGTACTAATTTTAATATGACAGAAAAAAATTCACCATTAAGCTGGGAGCCTAATATTTAAAAATAAATAGCATAAGATGTGTATAGGGGGTGGGGAGTTGTGGCGTGGGTAGGGATATGGGTAGAAATGAGAATTAACTTGTGTCATATACTGGTACAAATTTCCCAGTGTTGAGTGTGATTATGAGCTATATATAAAATATACCAACAAAGAATTCAATTAAAAAATAAATAGCAGAAACCAAATGTTAGGTAAAATTAGAAAGAAATATTTAGTAATTTTTAAAATTTACCTTTTGCTGGAATTAAAGTAGTAGGAGGTGGGGGCTTCTTGGCAACCTCTGGAACTTCGAAAACATAAACACATGTTTATTTTAGGTTATGTATAATCTTGTGTATTTCTGTTGGTCACTTGTATTATGTATGACTACTATTAACACACTACTCCTTCCAGGATAATCACAATACCTTCATGATTTCCACATTTAGCTCATTGGAAGTGCTATCCCTTTAGTTCCAGAATAATAAACATGCACAAAGACTGAAATCTGATTCTAGATAGATTCCAGATAATTAAAATTTATAGAGCCTATGTAGGAAACATCCAGTATGTTATCTTTTTGTGACTTCAAACTCTTCTCCTTTCCTGACCACCTGTATTTAGGGTTTAAAATGTTTAGCCAAGAAAAAAGCCACACACATTGCTGACTAATTAACTACAATACCTTCAGGTGGTGGTGGTGCCTCTTCCTTAGGCTTCGCAACAACTTTTTTGGTATCTTTCTTTACAGCTTTTTTGGTCACTAGAACAAAAAAATGAGGTGTAACTAAATGTTTTCAGAAAACTACAAGGCTTATTGATGTAGTTTATTTTCTCATGTATTGATGCTAACAAGATATTCTGGACATTATCGTACAGTACTTATTTCAGAAAGATCTTGGTCTAGAATACACAAAAACATGAGTGTGGAGGGTGATGGAATATGTAGTATAAGTTTTGAAGTTCACTGATTTAAAGTTTTCAAGATATGATCTTACATCTTCCCTGATTTTATGCCTAAGAGGTATAGATTTCAGAATAAGGGGAATGAAGATATGTGATAGGATAGGCCAGGAAGTATACACATGAACATCAAAAATTTTTCGGGAGGAATAAGAGCAAATGGATCAGGAAAATTAAAGTGTTACCCAGAATATATGTTGTGCAACCTTCTAGTGTGGCCTCCGTGGTACCACAGTGACCATGGTTCCTAATTTTCTTGATCACGGCCTTCAGTATTCTTAGCTAAAAAAAACCTGTCTTTGAATTTTTAAAATATGATTTAACTCCTCACGTTTTATAGATGGTATACAACTTCATCATGCTGATATGTCATTTAAAGAACAAATCATTCTGAGACACGATTACTTCTGATGGCAGAAATAAAATTAGATTTTACTGATGATTTTTGATTCTTGTTTCCTTTTGCTATTCCAGGTAGATAGGATATGTTTAAGTAATGTTCATATAAATCATAAAAATGGTTCTCATTTTCACTGGGATTGTATTAGATACAATATTGCAGTTTTGTTGTGGTCGTTTTATTTTGTTTTAGGTTTCTGATTTTGTGAGTCAGGGTTTTATCATTCAGGCTGGGCTGGAGCTCAGGCAGGTCACAAACTCACAACATTTCTCCCTGCCTCAGTGGCCCAGTGTTGGGATGATGGGCATCTTCACCACGCCCAGCTAACGCTGGTATTTATTTATTTATTTTTTAAACTGGCTTTCTTGTGAGTGTGACTGAAAAGTAGTTTAAGCATTCGATTCCAATTAAAGTAGGTAGGGGGACTCACTTGCCTGATCCTTAGTATTGTTACAACAGCCTGGCCATGACTGGGCTCTGGGAAAACATGACTTTGTCATGCAGTGTGTTTTCTGAGTGCCCTGAGGGAATTTGGGCCGTGACTCTGAACTCTAGGACGCTCCAGGCAATCTGTTGTGTTAGTTGAGCAACTTTAGGTTACAAATCATGCACTTTCTCAAGTATTTAATATTTACAATGGGCAATCCCTAGTACCCTTAAGCGTTCTTTGCTGGTGGACTCAAGCCTTGAGTTTCAAAACAAAAGGAAATAACACAAAAACCCATAACAAAGTGAAACAAAGCCTCCAGTCAAATATGTTAAAGACATCCCAATTCCTATTTTGTGACAGAGAACATTAAAGAGTAGGTAGCATTATAACCAATGTATTTATTTCCATAAGTTACATAAAAAAATTACACTATTTTTTTTAGACAAAATTGTTAGGAAAACAGGAAATGGATTTAATTTTCCATTACTGTTTAAATGGTGCTATTAAAATAAAACGGAACTAGGCATAGTACATGGTTTGCCTGATGACTTTCAGAGTTTTAAACAAATGTCATACATTTAGTGAATACTGTTGCTATTTGGAATAAATATCTCGAGAAAATCTAACTGCTGACCACTAGAGGGCAGATGTGTTATGTCAGACAGTATTTCCCTAATCAGCCAAAGCAGAATTCTATTTTCTGGCATTTTAGTAGATGACATATAATACCTTCAACGCGTTTTGCTGGTGGTTTCTTTTCTTCAGGTAATGGCAGCAAAAGAGGGATAGAAGGAGCAACCGCAGGAGGGATTTCTGAAGAAATAAACGTCATGATTAGTAATATTTTTTAGCTTCCTGTTTTGAGTGAAATGTAATGAAAATTCTGATGTGTTCCATGTATTGTATGAAAGGGATTATCACATCCCAGTCAGTACAAACACAGCTAGTGTATAGTTGTGACTGTAACTACACTTTTGCTTTGATTTCTCAATTGCACAGTGACGATCAGGGCACAGAAGTGTGTCCTGACAATGCCACAGCTTGGACTCTGGTCACTTCCTGGTGTCTACAGTTGCTTCTCAAGCCCAGAGGATGAGGTGTGGGGTCTCACCTTCCGGAGGGACTGCTCGCACAGGCATGGTGGGGATTGGCACTCTGGAGTCGGGGATATCTGGAAAGGACATGTTAAGTAATGGTGAGAACGGAGAAACCTGGGACACCGTCTTTATCAGGTAATGAGGGTGTGTTTGATTGTCAGGTGCTTCCAGTGCAGACATGGAGATACTGTTCTGGGTACAGCCACATGGGAAGGTTTATTCTCTATGAAAATGTATTTCTTTCTTTGGCCACATTCCTGATGCGATCCTAGATACCAGCTGAGTAAGTGCCTCATCTCTAATTTCCTAAATCGACAATTTAACATTTTACTGTTTTTATGGAAATTATTTCGCTGGATATTATATTTGTTGAGTAGTATTTTATGGAAGAGAGAGGAGTTTCGTACATTTTAGTTTGGGTTCTGTTCTTTACAGAATTTTGCTGAATTTATAGTAAGTGAGGACTGGAGGGGAAACACAAGTACAGTACTTACCAGGAGGCTTCAGCTCAAGTTTGATTTCTGGGAGAGAAAAAAAAAAAGATATTTTTGTGTTTGGGATGGTTCGGGCAGGATGTCTGTTGTGCAGGCTGTGGGGTGGTGTTAGCCGGACATCTCCTCACCTTTTGTTGTCAGGTACAACTCTGCTGTGCTTCTGGCTTCACCTCTTGGCTCCAGACGGGCAATTACTGAATAGACGCCTGCAGCCAAGAACCACAAAACATTAACTTTCTCATATATCGCAAACAACAGTTCTTTAGTCAAATGTGCATGCTCGCTTATACTTGACTTTTCCAAAAAAAAAAACAAACAAAAAAAGAAAAAGACATCCCTCCTTTTACACAGATAAGATATAGAAAACTACAAATACTATATAAAACAGCTGGGGGTTAAATTTTGTGCTCAGTGGGAAAACTGTCAGTGGAATTACCTTCATCATCTGGGGTCACATTGTGGATGGTCATGTAATGGCAGCGACCATCATTCCTGAAGTTGTATTTCTGGCTCTCTGTAAGCTCGGTGGGTCCTTTGTACCAGGTCACAATGGCATCATCAAACGACACTTCACACTCAAAGGTGGCAGACTGG
The DNA here is from genome assembly GCA_004025085.1 of Thryonomys swinderianus. Lineage (NCBI taxonomy): Eukaryota > Metazoa > Chordata > Mammalia > Rodentia > Thryonomyidae > Thryonomys > Thryonomys swinderianus. The sequence continues at coordinate 37,597 of PVIC010001185.1, forward strand.
TGCTCACTCACCACGATGTTCTGTATGCGCCTTGTAAACTGAATTGGCTCAGCTGTTGAAATGAAAGGGGGTTTGAAGTTAGGGAGGACTAAGTTAGAAAGGAACCTTTTATACTGTGCTTTCTCCTCAGATATCTTAAATCTCCTCAGATATATTAATTTCTAAGATAGTAGAAAAAACTCAAAACGCAAAAATACGGACAAACTCTTCTTGTATCAATACCAAAAACTATTACAATTCTCCAATGTGTCAGTGTAGGAAGGTGTAAAGATATCCCTGAGAATTCTTAAACTATGTATAAGAAGGAACTATTCAAGGGAGATTTTAACCCAAGGTGAAATGAAATTTCAAGTCTATTAGTAAATGGCAGTTTTGTAATAGAAGGAACATAAATTTAATTTTATAACATTCCTCTGCAAAATTCTTTCTTGTTATAGTGAAATGACTTTTGTTATTCAGTATCTAGAATTATTTATCTCACAACTATAGCTTCTCCTGTGGGATACTGCTGAATTCAACAGAAAATTTGCACATCTAAGGTACATAGAATTCTTTATAGTTTTTGGTAATCTACCTTCTAATCAAATATGAGAGACACAAACAATCAGTCTGTTATGGAAACCAGACTATTTAATAGGCAAATGACCAGGACACAAGGGATTTTCTCCACAGTTTAAATCTAGAATTATATGTATAACAGTATGATGAGCATCTAATAAATCATAGTTCTCTGGTGAGTTTTTTCTATCATTGACATATTTATTCTCTATTTAAAACATGATGAGCACTTTCAGCCAGACCCTTTAATCTGAAAACAATTGTAAAATTTCTGACACTTAAAATACAACTGAAAATTGATATTCTTTGTAAAGTACATCAGAATAGTTGAAATGGTTTAAGTCAATAAGATGCCAAATAACTACGTTTGGACAATTGAAAGCGAGAACCAACAACTGGACATAAGTGCTATTGTTATAGCTAAAATTTTTTTCTAAGTATGATTTGAGGGTGTCTTTGGAAATGCTTACAATAAAACAATTAGAAAGCAAGTGTTTTTGCTTGTAAACTCTGAGTTTTCATTTGATGTTAGGAATTCAGAAAGCTGAAAAAAGGTACTCAAATTCCATTGAAATTTTTGAAAAACAGCTGTCAACTTTATAAAAATTCACATCGATAAAGTAAGTCAATCCTATAAATGGTTCCTCATCAACATCCTCTAGACTTACAGCCATGATGTCTTTATTGTTCTTGGAATCAGAATCACAGAGATGAGAAGTAGGAAATTTAGAAACAACTATCGACCAGAGACAACCATTTAAAAGTCATGTGTTTCATTCAGCATCTCAGAGGGATACTGAATTAAAATTGGGATGTGTATTAACTGTATTAATGTTTGTTGTAAAAGAAATACACAAAAGAACTGGCACGTATTTGAATGTTGATCTATTGGTTATACAGATTCTGAGATGAGAGTCACTGCGATAAGTTTGTCCTGGGAAATGACACCACACCGCCCTTTGGGGTCTGCCTGGGGGCAGTACTGGGGGGTCCGCTCCCTTTCTCTTGCCCCGGGCTCTCTTCAGTGACTCTGCCCATGGTCCCACTCACCTTCGATTCTGAGCTCCGCTGAGGTCTCCAGGTCTTCGTGTTTGCAGGTGTACTGACCCTGGTCTTCTGCCCGGACATCTGCAATGGTCAGTTTATGGACTTTGTGTTCTACCTCTGTTTTAACTCTTCCTTGGGGTTTAAGGATTCTGCCATTTCTGAACCATTCAGATTTTACATTTGGCACAGAAAACTGGCACGTCATAGTGCAAGTCTGGCCTTCCTTCAACGTAACATCCTGAAGATGCCGCTCCCAAGCAGGCTCTGTGTGCGACATAAAACACATGGTGTTCAATATCACATGCAGAGGTGCTCAGCAGTAATTTAGTCCCCAGGACCTGTATAACCTTTCGCTCACTCACCAATGACAGTCAGCTTGGCACTCGCGATGTGGGGGCCACACACCAACCTGTAGTTGCCCTGGTCTTTAAGCTGACAGTTTTTTACTCTTAGTGTGTGCCGATCACCATCGATGCGTATTTCAAATTTGTCACTGGGTTCCAGCTTTTCAGTCCCTTTGTACCATGAGAGCTTGATTTCTGGATAATTGATCTTAATGTCAATTTCAAAGACAGCATCGTTATCTTTCAAAACTGTCTGGTTTTCAATATCCTTGATTAGAGTGACAGGCTAGGAGAATAAAGAATTAAAATGCATTAGTCACTCCCTCCTATATAATTAATACACAGTAATAATGTGTGCACTTTATGATCAGCATCATTCATTGTACCTCTGTCTGTGTCAGCCTTTGCTGAATAAATGACACAAGTTCCTCAAATTCCTTTTCATCCTTCTCTGACTTCTCTATCTCCTCAATTTCCTAGGAAGGAAGAAAAAGTATTACATGTGAAATAGTGTCTTTATTAGAGGATGCATGTCTGTATTCAATTTTGCCTCTTGATGCTGTTCAGGTTCTATTAAACCATCTATGGTAAGAGTAACATTCTGGAAATAAAGTGGATCTGAGAGACATTTCAAATGTGGAATCTCTCGGATGGTGCTGCACACAAAAGATCATACCAATCTGTGTGTTTCTTCTTCCTGACTTTGCTTTAGGAGTTCAAATGCTTGAAGGAGACCCCGGAAGTCAGTGATCCCGTACATGCGGGCGTATTTTTCGTATTCTTTAGGGTCAACATTTTTGAGAAGTTCCATGATATCAATTTCTTCTTCTTCCCCAGTTCCTTTCTTTAAGATTGGAGTCCTAAATGAAATAAAAATAAGTGAATATTCTATTTATTTTGAATTATCTATCATCAATTAGATTATGAATGTCCTTCAGTTTTTTTCCCTCTTAAAGGAATATTTCTATATTTATTATTCAAGAAATTCTAATTTTATCATGTGGACTAAAACAACAATAAAATTTGGGTTTGGAGATGGAATGTATTGAAGTCAGACTATTGTTACTAAGTATAGAAATCTGATCAAAGAACAGAATCTAAAGAATTATGAGATAAAGAAACAATAGTAATGGAAAACTAATGAAGGGGAAATATCACATGCCATAAAAAAGATGTGTAGTGCCAGGCATGGTGGCTCGTGCCTGTAATCCCAGCACTCGGGAGGCAGAGGCAGGAGGATTGCTGTGAGTTCGAGGCTTGCCTGGGCTACATAGTGAGCTCAGCCTGAACTACAAAGTGAGACCCTGTCTCAAAAAAAAAAAATGTGTAGAAAGTGAGTCAGGGTTCATTCAATAATTCCGTTGAAATATAAACTAGTGAAGGTATTTTAAATTATGAAAAAGGCTCAAAATAATCTAGGAAACTATCCATAGAGTAATAAATCACATGTAGAATAAAAAATTCGTATTTAGATAAACATGATGGACATTTGCTTTCGGGTGAAAGCTCTAAAATGACCTCATTTTTAAAACTTTCTCATCGTAATTCAGAAACACATCTTAATGATCCGCTTAGTGCCACCCAAATGTTGTGTATTTGCTTAACCGTTTCTGTGAAGAGGCCTAAGATGCCGGAATCTTGGAGTGGACGAGCCACACTTCTCAAGAGATCCCTTTGCGAATCAATAACTACTGTGCCTGTTTTTTTTTTCCCCAACGGAACTTACTTTTTCAGCATTGCTCTAAGATCACCTTCAATTTTCTCCTGTTTCTTCCTTTCGTCCACCTGGAGGTTAACGTTGCTTTCAATTTCACCGTGTTTGTTAAACGCGACGCATCGGTACAGCCCGGAGTCCGTTTTTGTGGTGTCCCGAATCTCCAGTCTGGCCTCATCGCCCTTCTGCTGGATGAGGATGCGGCCCCCTTGGTTCAGCTGCCTCCACTTCCCCTTCGTCCACTTCACACTTGGGAGGGGGTCGCCTCCGACTCTGGCAGTGAATGTCGCGGTGGTTTCTAAGGGGTGACGGGAACACATTTAATTTTCCCAAGTTGGTTCTCCTGAAGTGGGATCAGCAGGAAGCGGCCCAAGACAGAGAAAGGCCATCTTTCCGTGAAGCACTTACTTTCTACAACCCTGATACTCTGAGGTTCTGACACAAAGAAGAGTTTTCCATCCACGGCTGCCTTCTTAGCTGCTGGAGCTGCAGCAGGTTTTTCTGAAAAACACCGTTTGCGTCTTTTGTTATTGCAACTACCTTAAAATTGTAATAAGTAGTCCCCTATTTAAAATGAGCTTTGAGAGCTTGGCCTGTCATAAATATGTATGCAGACTCATACATGCATGAGAATGAGTTACTGAAGAAACAGTTCCATCCATTCGGTCCAGTGATTGCTATTGCACCTTGGATTATAATCACGTTATCATCAAATGTTATATGTTTAGATTAGTTGTATTTTCAGCTCTATTTCCTGCAGGGTACGACACCAACTTACTTTCTATTATATTAGCATAATGTTATTTTTTTTTCTTGGAAGTTCTCTAATTATATCCTCTTGTGTGTGCCGAAAAGATTTTCAAGCAATAGGGTGGAAACTTGAGTGGTTTCAAACAATTTGCACTGAAATGATTTCCATGAAATTACCTAATAACTCTCTATTACAGTAAGAAGATTACAATTTACAAATGATCAAGAACTGGCATTTCTGAAAGTCTAGTTCCTGTCTTATTTAAATTGCAACAAGCGAACAAACACGTTGTTGACTTGGTCTCCTTCTGCCTACTCTGGGGCGTCCGTACCTTTAATGGTCACTTTTGCCTTGGAAGTGTCACTTCCAGCCACATTGGAAGCTTTACACACGTAATCTCCCGAATCCGCCTTGGCCGCGTCCTTGAGCTCCAGCACCGCTGTCCCGCTAGCAAAGCTGAAGCTGCACCTGTCCGAAGGCTTTACCTCCCTGCCAGCCTTCAGCCACTGGACCCGAATGGGCTCGGATCCCCGCACGTGACAGCTGAGCTGCACAAAGTCTCCTTCACTCGCTGTCACTGGTGTGAGGTGCTGGTCAAACACAGGAGGCTGCTTAGGTTCTGGAAGTGAACAGGTGTTTTCATGAGGAACACGAGGAGGAACAAGAGAATATTAAATTCTACAAGAGAAACAAGCCAAGAACAAGACAGTTTCCCCTGTGTAGGTAACACCGGGTGCTGGTCTGTAGCAGAATTATGTGCCATGCTTTCTTCCTTTTTAAAGATAAGAGCTTACATTTGTTGGATTTTTGAATAAGATAAAGGCTTAAAAATGAACAAAGATTGGAGGCTGAGCTGCCCACAAACCATGCCAGCAGCTGTGCTTGATTAGGCACTATACTCATTGCTTTGGCACCTCCTGTCCACTTCGGTGCCACACAGCTCATGCCATTCTCCCAAGCCTGCCTATGGTTGCCTTTCATTGAGCCCTAAAAGCTACGTATGGGCTTTGGTGTGGTTCTGCTGGCCCAAGGAAGCAATGATTGCTATCCTCTGGGAACAAACGCCAACATCTGAGCTATGCGTGAGCCCAATATTTAGTACGTGATTTTTTTTCCCTGATGTTCATTTCTTAGCCAGTAAATGCAGCTATAGTTGCATTTAAAAATCTTAATTCTGGCCCAAAGGAATTAAGAGTGTAAGCTCAGTTTTAACTGAAAGCTGAGGATGAGAACATGAATTACATAATAAAAGCTCTGGGTGTACTTCGGTATTATGAGATGGTTTCATTCGACGATTTGGAGACCTACATATAAGAAAAATAAGGGCAGTATTCATGACTCTGAAGATTACAATTTCTGATACATACTTTTTCAAAAATTCTGTGAATAGCCTTGAGATTCTATAGTAGGGATTTGTCTATACAATGGCAAATCCATCATGAAGACGAACCACTTCTAAGAGCTCAGTTTTCATTTTAAGTCTATTGAAACTAAAGGTATTTCAATGCCATCAAATGAGTGATAAAATTTGAATTTTAAGACCACTTAGCAATATTAACCTACAAGTGATGTTAACCTATTAATAACACTAATCCCTTATCTGCATTCTGAACTGGCCAACCAGAACTTCTAAGTAGGCATCTAATTCCAAACTGCTTTAAAAAAATTAGTTGGGACATGATTTTGATGAATTTGTACTCCAATTATTTGGAGGAAGCCATTATGGTCAGAGAATTATTGAAGACCTGTTTAAACAACACAGCTTAATTTTTTGTCTTACATGACGACTGTGCATTTAAAGTTAACACTACATCTTTATAGACAATATTTTCCCACCTATCTTCCATTTCTTTTAGAGAAAATTTTACTGTTTTGTCTGGGGTTAATATTCAGTTATAGGGCCTGAAGCTTTGTGGCATATATGTTAAATGATAATCCTTTAGAAACAAACTTAGAAAAGGGTTTGTTTCAGAGTATAATTCATAGTAATCAAAGCTGCTATATTTTTCTGTGATGGACAGTTTAAATTTTTTTTTTTCAAAATGAATAGCAAGCAGTCTCTGTCATTCCTGGACACATTTAACAGCAGCCTTTGACATCTCATTACCTGAGGGAATTTTAGAGATATCATTGAGAAAGCTAAGATTTTTAGTCTATTCATCACTTGACACCTACTGGGGGAGCCACATCATTAAAATTATACATAGTATTATTTTAGTGGACAAACAAAGTGGTGGCCTGTTATAACGTTCTTGGTGAAGATATAGGCAGAAATCTCCATGGATATCAAATAGGCAAAGAGAATGAACAGCAGGTGGAGGCTGTGAAGAGAACTGACCTTTGATGACAATGGAAGCCGTGCACAGAGCGGAACCCGCGTCATTGGACACCTTGCAAGTGTACAGGCCGGCGTCGGCCATGCCTGCTCTCTTGACTTGCAGCAATAACATGTTGTTCTTGAATGTTATTTCGCAGTTAGAAGTTGGATGTAGCTCTACATTATTTTTGTACCAAGCAACGCTTATTGGTTGGGAACCAGCCACACGGCCCTCAAGTTTGAAGGAATTCCCTTCTGTTTCCTCAACGGTCTCTGAGAGTTTTTTAGTGAAACTTGGTGGGATTAGCCTCTCTGTAAGAAATTCAAAGGACAGATGAGGGAGAATCCAGAAGCAAGTTAGTAATATGAGGCTGTTCACATGTGTCTCAAGTATTTGTGCTTCCTTCTCTGAGCTCTTTCTAAACTGCTCTTTGATTTATGCGATGGACAATGAAAATAATTTAGAGCCACTTATATAGCTACAAATTTATAAGGAAAGGGGGTGACTTCAGGGTTAGATAAGAGGACATGCCAAGTTTTAGGAAATACATATTCCCTTAGGGGAAACCTATTTCTTCTTAAACATTTTCATGCCATTTGTTAGAAAATGTTGGCCTATGTTTTGTTCATCAGAGCAAAAATGCAGTCCTACAGAGGAAGCTGCATCCCAAAATGGTGACACTTTGTGGACTCACAGGCAAAATCAGTGGTACCTTTGATATTGAGCTGAGTGGTACAGGAGTCTTTCCCCACTTCATTCACAGCATGACAGGTGTATTGTCCCGAGTCTCCTTTGTCCACTTTGAGGATCGTCAGGTGAGCACTATTTTCCAGGTAACTGATCTGGTAGTTGCCGCCGCTTCGGATCTCTCTGTTGTCTTTGGCCCAGCTGACCTTTATGGGTTGCGTCCCAGTGACGTGGCATTCAAAGTCAGCACTTTCTCCCACCACAGCATCCACAGGGGCCAGGGGAATATCAAAGAAGGGTGGGTTCTTTCCCTCTAAAAGCAACACAAAGATAAGCTTTTAGGTTCTAGGCCTGGGCCATTTCAGTGGACAGAAATCATGATAGGTGTTCTTCATTTTTTGCCAAAATTTCAATTAGAGATACAGAGGTTTAATAATCTACACACCTGTGAGGATGAGTCTGGCACTAGAAGAGGCTGAGCCTATAGGATTTGCAGCTGTGCAAGAGTACTGGCCTGCAAAGCTCTTGTCTGTCTTAAAAATATTGAGAGTAGCTATATTATCTAAAAATGATGTCTGGACATTTGAGCTGTCTTTCAGTGGCTTGCCATCTTTATACCAGGACACTGAGATAGGCTCTGATCCATTTATGGCACATTCAAAAACAACTGGCAATCCAAGTGTTTCTTGTACATCTCTCAATTGTCGAGAAAATGATGGTGGAAGCTTTTGCTCTGTAAAAATAGAATTAAAGCAATGAATAACCCCGCACATTTGTAATTTACTAAATGTTCTTCTCACAAAATATAGGTGGGATTTCCATAAAAACACCAAGAAGCACAAGGAGGTCTTGAACTTGAAATGGAGAAGAGTCTGTAGACTTTTGGAGTGAGGTTTGTACAGTAGGAGGTACCAGAAAAGCTTAGACCAAAACGGAGGAATTGATTAGCTTAAGGCGTGTCTCTAGGAATGGAGCAGATCATGTGGCTTTTAAGAATTTCTTCTGGCAGTTCAAACGAGGAACTTATAGGGTAGAATTTTAAAATATATGGTCAGTTATTTTTCTTAAAAGGTTTAAATATAGAAGCAAATGACTGTATCATTCTTTCAACTGACGATTTAGTAATGTCTTTCTGGAAAGGGTATAGGAGAGGATAAACTACCAATTATAGATGGAATGGAACAGAAAATATATAATTTGGGAAATCTCCCTGCAGTGAAAGCCCTCACCAGATGTTGCCTTGTTCAGAATAAGCTCAAATTCATTCACTTTGAAATATGGTCATCACCTTGAACAGTGAGGAAGGTTGATGAAGAAACTTCTCCCACACTGTTCTCCGCTCTGCAGATATACTCTCCACTGTCATTAGTGTCCACCTGAGTGAAAACCAGGGTAGCAACATTGTTCCTAAAGTGCATTTTGCAGGTAGCAGTGGGTCTCAGTTTTGTGTCTCCTTTATACCAGGATACCCCAATCTCAGGGGTTCCGGCCAGTTGACATTGTAAAGAGGCAGAATCTCCAACAGTCACCTTCACAGGCTCCATCTGCTTGACAAAATACGGTGGTTCTGCAGCCAAGAGAGACAATCAGCCATGAAGGAGACATGTCAGAGCATTGCTTGTACACAAAAACATGAAGGTGTAATCATGACAAACCTAGTATCAAAATTTGTGCTGAACAGGAATCTTTTCCAGAAGCATTTTCGATGTAGCAGTTGTATTGTCCTGCATCCTCTACGGTGCTACTCGGGATCTCCAGGATGGCTGACTTTTCAGTTGTGGTTATGTTACACCTCTGAGAAGGAGGGACATGGATGCCATTTTTCTTCCATGTCACCGAAATGGGGGGAGTTCCAGTGAATGTCCCCTCCAGGATAAGAGGTTTTCCTTTCTCTATGCTATAATCATTGAGCCTCTTCACAAATTTGGCTGGTGCTAGAGTAAAAAAAAATAATGGAAGCATGAACTCAACCACACACACAGAAACACAGCTAATTGCTACGTGTCTAATTTTAGAACCATGAAATAGCAAACAAACCTTTTACGAAAAGGTGTGTTGTACATGAAGCCCTGCCCGCTTCATTACTAACTATGCAAGTATATTCTCCACTCTGGGATGTGTCCACATCAAACAGTTCCAGTTCTGCCACTGTATCCTCCAACGACACATTGCACCTGGCTCCAGGTACCAGCTCGCTGCTACCCTTGAACCAGCTAACACTGAAGGGCGGGGTTCCTTTTATGATGCTTGTGAAAGTTACATTGGTTCCAGTTAAGACATCCGCGGGCTCAGGTTTCTGAACAAAAGAGGGTGGCTCTAAAAACAAAAATACATCCGAATGTTAAATATTTGTAAACTGCGGTGATAAGAAGCTCAATAACTTATGAAATGAGATTCTGTGTTACTGTACTTTAAACGGACCTCTCACAGTCAAAGGGGCACTGCATTCATCGGAACCAGCCACATTGGTAGCTATACACGTGTAGTCACCAGCATCCGATTCTTCCAGCATGTTCACAGTTAAGGCACAAGTGTTATCTGTCAGGGTGGTCTGGTATTTCCTGCCACTGCTGATCTCATTTCCTTCGTGGAACCAGGAGACAGAGATTGGGGGTGACCCGTAGACTTTGCACTCCATTACAACAGAGGCACCTGAGAGACCGTTTGTCTCTTTCAATTTTCTTGTGAATGAAGGAGGAATAACTCGGTCTACATGTGATAATAAGGCAAACAAACAAGGATGAAGAGTTACAAAGTGACTCAAGGAGAGTTGTCTTTTTGATGGAATATCCCTAAATCTATTTGGTTGTCTTGCAAGATTATCAAAATATTATCCATGGCTCACACAATCAAAAGCTTAGAGGACCAATAAGCAGAGAGTGGTCTCCAGTTGCTAGAGATTTTTGTTGTTGTGATTCATAATATGGTGACTTATTGTAGCATACGCAATAGTAGAAAACCCTACTCACCTTCCTGAGGATTAGTTTTACTCCTACCACTATTATGGAAATCTGGCCCCCTCAAAAAATATATATATATATATATAAAACTTTTGAGCATGGTTTTCTTCCAACTCTATAGGTGTATTCACTCTTATTTTAATAAATCAAAAGATATCAGACTTGCATTCTGTTGTAGGTGATGAGGCTTCCCCTTGGCCTCCCTAAAAGTTGGGAACTCCATTGTTTTAGTGATGAGTGAGAAGGAAGCCCAGCCAACCAACCTGAAACTTGAACTGATGCTGTGCAGCTGTCTTTGCCAACGGGGTTTTGAACCTCAAAACTATATACCCCACTATCTCCGGGGCCCACATTAATGATTTTCAGGCCGGAGACTTTGTTGAAGAAGCTTATTTTGTATTTGCTGTCACTCGTCAGCTCTTTCCCGTCTTTAAACCACTTAGTAGTGAGCTCTGGTGTGCCAGCTACTGTACACTCCAAGGTGCAGGTGTCTCCGGTGGTAACTTTGATGGATTCTGGCTTTTCCACAATTGCTGCAGGCTCTGGAATGAGATGGAAACCACACCATGTTTTAAAGTCAAACTGTGAAAAATCTAAAGAACACATAGATCTGGTAAAGTGTGTGTCTTGTCTTCCTGATGATGTGCTACTTGTACTAACCAAGAACGGACAGTGTGGCGAAGCACTCTTGCATTCCAGCGTCGTTTTTGATCTGACAGGTGTATTTTCCAGCATTGGCTGGTTCTGCTCTGGCAAACTGTAGGGTTGCAACGTTCTCTGAGTAAGAAATCCATATGTTGTCACTTTCACGCACGATCTCTCCCTTGTCTTTGAACCACACCACTGAGATGGGTTCAGCGCCTTCAATGGTGGTTTGGAGCTGCACCTCTTCACCAATGATGGTGGAAATGTCATTGAGCTTCTTCACAAATTTTGGTGGTGCTGGTGAGAAAAGGTGTGAGCCAGGGATTTACAATGTGAGACTGGGAATGCGCCTCTTAAATGTGGATGTTAGGAAACAAACTAGTGTTGATACATTAAATTCATTTCTTTTTCTTTTCTTTTTTTTTTCTTTGAGACAGGGTCTCGCTTTGTAGTTCATGCTGGCCCTGAGCTCACTATGTAGCCCAGGCAAGCCTCGAACTCAGCAATCCTCCTGCCTCTGCCTCCCGAGTGCTGGGATTACAGGCTTGAGTCACCACAGCCAGCACCGTGGTACATGGTATTGATTGTTGGTGGGAGCAAGTCACCACACCCATCATTGTATGTGGTTCCCAGGGATTAAACTCAGGACTTCACACTTGCGAGGCAGGCGCTGGAACCACTGAGCTAAATCTCCAGCCCCTAAGTCTATTTCTTAATAAGAGGATTTATTGGAGAAGGGGATAAGGACATGTTAGCATTTATATTAAGTAGAAAAAATATCTTACTTTCTAAAGCTAATGGAAACCCTTTTGGTTAAAAGGATATTTGGAACAATTTAGAAAAAGGAAGTAGAGTAATCATAGACAGATTTAAAAGATGAAGGGCTTTAGAAAGTAAAAAGAACTGGCTGCTGGTGGTACAAAGATAAAGCAATAGCTAAGAGGAGGGATATAGTATTCAAGCCAGAGGGGAATAGTAAGCGGAAGAGAAGAAAGCTAATGTCACCTTTCAGAGTGATGGAGCCAGTGCAGGCGTCGGTCCCCACGTCATTTGCGGCTTTACACTGGTACTCCCCTACGTCAGCAGCATCGACATTCAGGATGTGGATGCTGGTAAGGTAGTTCTCAGACATTATTTTGTACTTCTTGCCACTCCTCAGCTCCCTCTTGTCTTTATGCCAAGAAACTTGGAATGGGGGAGTGCCCTGGAGCTCACATTCAAGGTGCACGTCAGCTCCTTTAAGTGTCTCCACAGGATGAGGCTTTTTGAGGAAAATGGGTGGTTCTAGAATAGGAGAAAAGAAAAATTCGGATGGGACCTGAAAGGTATAGAGTTAAGTGGAGGGCTGTCTTATTGCCTCTTACAAAAATTTTAAAAAGCCTGACTTTCAATTTTTCATCATATCCCTGAACAATTTTTTGAAGCATTCCTGGAGAGAATGGAGAAGGCAGCAGGAGAAGAGGGTAATGGGAGGAGCTCAAGGCAGAGGAAGGTCTGACCTTTAACTTTCAAGGACGTGCTGCTGCTCGCGCTGCCCGCGGCGTTGCGGGCCTCGCATGTGTAGTCTCCGCTGTCTTCCACGCCAAGATGGTGCATTTCCAGCACAGCCACCGAGTCCACGAATGACATTCTGAACTTACTGCTCTCTTGAATCTCAGTCTCGTCTTTGTACCATAAGACTTTGATTTCTGGAGATCCTCCTATTTTGCATTCATATCTTGTGGATTCATCCTGTTTCAAAATTCGTGAAGGTTCTAGCTTCTTAATGAACCTGGGTGGTTCTGTGGAACCAAGAGAAAGGACCCAGAGTAAGAGAAGGAAAGGATGCACACAATTTGAAAGGGAAACTCTGTTATTGAAGTGTTAGCTTCAGAAAATATTCACGTAGTACAGTTCGACAATAGTAAAGTGGAAACAACATAGAAAATCCCTCAAATAAAATGTTTAGGTTTTGTAAGTATTGTAGCTAACTGAAAGGTGAACAGACAGCATATATTGTTCAATTCTCTCACCAGTAAATGAACCACTTTTCCCTAATGCCATGGTCAGAGCTGGCAGCTAGAGGCCCTCAGATTCACAGGGAAAGTGCTTCCCTGTCCTGCGTGTGAACCAGAGGAGGGCTGTTTCTCAAGGTTGCAAAGACATCAGTTATGTACCATGTCTTAAGAGCCACAGGGAAGGGAGACAGGTAGCTTCATGTTTTTAGTGTATCATTATCTCTAATAGGTCTTCAACAAACTGCTGTAACCTTTGTACTCTGTGTTTGAAAGGGTGGGAAATGTGGTAAAATATTCAGGCTCGGGGAGGTTAAAAATGATTAACTGTATGTTAAAGAAGACAGGTTGCTGAATCTAATTCTAGTTTAACTTCAAATCATTTATAAACTACATGCCATCTCTTAAAAATTAGACCAGCAGTGCTTTGAGTATTCAGTCTCTGACAACTGCAGCCATGAGAAGCATGACTGTCTTCCATAATATAAGAAATTGATATTCTTACTCTCCAACCTCCTGACTTCCGCTATTAAGAAAGCAAGTCTAGTGGAAGAAAAGAAATTGACCTTATAATTACTTTAGGTTCTTCTTGAAGGGATTGATAGTTTGGGGTTGTACTATGTCTTACAAGGAAAAAATCTATTCATTTGTTAAATATTGTGGAAAATAAGTCATTTAAACTTTTTTTTGTCGTAATAACTTCTTTGAAACTGGGGTATTTCTTACAATTATATGAAATTTTTGTCACTTTTTTCCTAGTCTCCACTTGTAGACTTTGAAAAGAGATTTTTTTTTGTGTCATATTTTTCCAGTTTTCTATTTTTTTTTTTTTTTTTTGCTTTTTGAGACAGAGTCTCGCTCTGTAGTTCAGGCTGGCCCTGAGCTCACTATGGTGCCCAGGCAAGCCGCCACGAACTCAGCAATCCTCCTGTCTCTGCCTCCCGAGTGCTGGGATTATAGGCGTGAGCCACCACGTCCGGCATTGTGGTATGCGGTGTTGATTGTTGGTGGGCGTGTCTCCACACCCAGCATTCTATGTGGTTACCGGGGATTGAACTCAGGACCTTGCACTTGCGAGGCAGGCGCCAGAACCACTGAGCTAACCCTCCGGCCCAAGTTTTCTATTTTTAAAATAAAGAAAAATCTGTCCCCATTTGGAAGGCTCTTGATCCATTTAATAATTTCTTTTTATTTTCTTTCCTTCATCTCTTTATTTCTCTTTCCTTCTTTTTTGCTATAAGAGGGAACATGAGATGTAGGTGCTCTATCACTGAGCTACACTTCCCAGACCCTATTCTTAAATTATTCTAAACATAATTTTTAAGCCAACCCACCCCCTTATACTTTAAAACACAAAAATGTAGAAGAGGCCTATGTTCTTCTCTCTAACAGGTACCTTGTACACCCAGCTGAGCAGAACAAGAGTCTTTCCCAGCGACATTGCTGGCGTAGCAGGTGTACTGCCCAGCGTCACCTTTGGCTACTTTGAGCACAGTCAGAGTGGCAGTGTTTTCAACCAGAGTCATCTTGTAGTTGCCTCCAGGGCGAATCTCTCGGTTATCTTTGGCCCAGGTGATTTTGATTGGTGCAGTTCCGGTCACGTGACATTTAAAAGACCCGCTATCTCCGAGAGCAAGATCTACTGATACAGGCTTTAGATCAAAGAAAGGAGGTACTTCGTGCTCTGAAAAGAATGAAGACCAACATGGTACTCTCAGTTACCATGCTCCAGACAAGGACAAGCAGCCACTGCCACTGGCCCCCCAGGGACCTGAGCAGAGAAGCTGCTTGGCAGGGGGACAGGTGAGTGTCATGAGCTGCTCACCTGAGAGGATGAGCTTGGCACTGCTTGAAGCAGTCCCGAGAGGGTTAGATGCCGAGCAACTGTACTGACCGACGTGGCTCTGGTCAGTTTGCAAAATCTGAAGAGTTGCCACGTTATGAACAAAGGATGTTTGCAAATTGGAGTCATCTTTCAAAAGGACCCCGTCCTTGTACCAAGACACCTGAAGAGGTTCGGAACCATTGATGCGACATTCAAATGCAACAGGGAAGCCAAGAGTCTCATGAACATCTTTCAGTTTTCTTGCAAAGGAAGGTGGAAGCTTGCGCTCTGCAAAGAAGTGATAGAGAACCCTCACTTAGGAGAGGGGACACCTCTGCGACATAGTTGTTGTTAGGAAAATGAATCAGTCAACACACGGCAGACTTGTTAAATAAAACCATCATCACCTTTGATGACGAGCACGGCTGACGAAGCGACCGCCCCCACACTGTTCTCTGCCTTGCACGTGTACTCCCCCACATCACTGTGGTCCACTTTGTTAATGACCAAGGAGGCAACGTTATTTTTGAATTGCATTTTATACGCAGGAGCTGATCGTAGCTTTGTGTGTTCTTTGTACCAAGAAATTCTAATTTCCGGGGTTCCATCCACTTTGCACTGTAAAGTTGTAGGCTCGCCAAGGGCTACTTCCACGTGTTCCAGAGGTTCAATAAAATAAGGAGGTTCTAAGACACAAAGGGTAGTAATTGATCACTGCATCGTACAGACCAAGGGAGGATGTCATGACCCAAGAAGAAGGGGAACGACAGGAAGAGGTTACACACCTAAGACAGACACCAGGGCGTCACAAATATCTTGGCCAGCCTCGTTCTCTATCAGGCAGCTGTACTGTGCATAATCCTCTACGGTGCTCTCAAGAATTTCCAGTATGGTGGATTTTTCCGTCATGGTAATACTACAGTTCTGAGACTGCGTGAGGGCATACTCGTTCTTTATCCAGCTCACTGAGATGGGAGGGGTGCCCGTGAAGGTGGCCTCCAGAACGATGGGGCTTCCTGTCTCAACACTGAAATCAGCCAATCTCTTCACAAAAGTGGCTGGTTCTGTGGGAGAACACAGGAAGGTAAAGTTATACCTCCAAACGAAGTCTTGGGAGAACCTCAAGGGTACGGAGCTGTAGAGAAGCGCAGACCTTTCACGAAGAGGTGGGCGGTGCAGGAAGCGCTGCCGGCGTCGTTGGTGACCAGGCAGGAGTAGTCTCCGCTTTGCAGCGGCTCCACCTCCAGCAGCTCCAGCTCCGTGACGAAGCCCTCCAGGGAGATGGTGCACGACTCCCCCGACACCAGCTCCCGGCTGCCTTTGAACCACTTCACCGTGAAGGGAGGGGTGCCCCTGATGACGCTGGCGAATGTGAGGCTCGTTCCAGGCAAAACTTCCACGGAATCAGGGGTTTGCTCAAAAGATGGAGGCTCTAGATACCCAGGGGGAGAGGAAGACGAACAGAACAAAATCCAAGTGAGAAGCGTGGCTGCCACTTAAGAAAAGTGACTGAGACTAGGGCTGAAGAAAAGATGTAAGAATCCCACGCAGGGCGAGCTCCGGGTCGGGTGGAAGAGGCCGCGGAGAGCGCAGCTCCGGCTGGCACACTGACCTTGGACAGTCAGGACTGCGGAGCATTCGTCGGAACCAGCCACATTGGCAGCCACGCAAGTGTACGTCCCGGTGTCCGAGGGCTCCAGCAAGCTCAGGTTCAAAGTGCAGACGTTTTCTGAAAAGCTGGACCGACATTTGGGCCCACTGACCACCTCATTTCCATCCTGAAACCAGCCAACGGAAATCGGGGCCGAGCCAGCGACTCGACACTCCAAAACAATCGAGCCGCCCAGGACAGCGCTGGTGTCTTTCAGCTTGCGGATGAAGGAAGGGGGCACGATGCGATCTGGGGGGAAGGGTGGTGATCCATTTAAAGAGAAGCTTTGTATTCCCTCCACCCAAGATAACATGGTATAGTTATAAAAATCTGACTTGACTTACCTGATACATGAACAGATACAGTACAGTTGCTTTTGCCAACACTGTTTTTCACTTCAAAGCTATACAGACCCTTGTCGCTCATTTCTGCACAGGGGATCTTAAGGGAAGCCACATTTTTGACAAATGTGATGTGATGTTTGCTGTCTGCAGATAATTCTCTTCCATCTTTAAACCACTTGGCTGAAAGTTCTGGTGTTCCAGCCACCACACACTCCAGTGCAAAAGGGTTTCCAGTGGTGACAGTCATGGGTTCTGGCTTCTCTGTGATTCTGGCTGGTTCTAAAAGGAGAAGCACATTGCATCAAAAAAAAAAAATAGCCAACTTTCAAACAAGTGCAGCCAGTATCTCATCGGGTAGGAAGGACATTCACAGAAAATAATCAGAGTTCAAGTAGCTTAATTTTTCTCACAGGTTGTACTTTGCTACTAACCTAGTACCGTCAAGACTGCAGAACATTCTCTCTTCCCGGCATCATTTTTGATCTGGCACACGTATTTTCCAGAGTTAGATGCTTCCGGGCTCACCAGCTGGAGGGTAGCCACGTTATCAATGAAGGAAATGCGAATGTTTTCAGTCTCCCTGACGACTTCGCCTTTATCTTTCAGCCAGACAACAGAAATCGGCTGGAAACCTTCCACGACTGCCCGTAGCTCAACAGAGTCCCCAATGAGGGTTGACGTGTCACTTAGCTTTTTCACGAATCGTGGTGGTTCTAATGAAAGAAACTCATGGTTAGAGGGAAACATATGAGACTCACAGCCACGCAGATTAGTAGTCAAGCAAGAAGAGGTTAAAGGAAGAGGCACGTATGTTTGCTTCCAAGGATACAAACCTTTGAACTTGACAGTGCAAGCGCATGTGTCACTTCCGACCTCGTTAGTAGCTTTGCAGTGATACTCTCCGAGGTCAGAGGCCTCAAGACTAAGGATATGAAGACTTGTATCAAAATTTTTTGAAGTGATTTTAAATTTCTTGCTGCTCCGAACTTGCTTTCGATCTTTCACCCACACTACTTCAAATGGAGGAGTTCCCGAAATCTCACACTGGAGAATCACATCAGAGCCCTGAAGGGCTCCTATGGGAGCAGGCTTCTGAGTGAAGACAGGAGGTGCTACCAGAAAAGAAGAGGATGAGCGATGAGAACAAGCTTACCACAAAGAAGCAAAACACCTGGGTTCTAAATTTCTACTTCTGAGGATTTACAAAGGCTTCCTATGGCTGTAGAATCCTTAAGAATGATGGGTGTGAAAAATGACCATAGAGCCTGATGCCAGAAATGACAACTCATAAAAACTAGTTTAGACTTGAAGGCACATAACCTTAACTACCCTTCTTAGTTTAGATCCCACTGTGTCACTAAGAAGGAATCCAAGCCAGAGGTGAAGGAAGAAAGAAGCACTGTGGGCCTAACCTTTAACTGTCAGGGCTGTGCTACAGCTCGCGTCCCCGACACCATTGTGAGCTTCGCAGATGTAGTCCCCGCTGTCTTCCGTACTGGCTTCATTGATGGTAAGCAATGCCACGGAGTCAGTAAAGGACATGTTGTATTTCCAACTTTCATGAAGTTCGCTGTCATTTCGGAACCATGAGACTTTGATTTCTGGGGAACCACTTATTTTACATGCCAGTTGGATGGGTTCTCCCTGCTTGGCAACTTTTGATGCTTCTAATTTCTTAACAAACTTTGGAGGTTCTAGGAAAATGAAGGGGAAAGGCAGTGAGGGTCAGTCACACATTAAAACCACCTAACTTTGTAGATGAAGATCCTTTTAGTTCATATTTAAACTAATTTATCATGAAGAGTACACTTACGGATAATTTTGTGGTAAAATAAATTTTCATTTCTACTAAATAAGCTTTTAGTATTTTAATAGAGAATTTAGTTGACTCATTGTAGACAGGATAATATGGGCTAAAGCATGTTTATTAATAAAATAAAGGCATATTTGCTCAACATTTAGTAATGATAAATCTGAGTATTATATACAGAAAAAAGTGAAAAGGCAGAGTAGTTAGGTGAAACAACATTTAACCAAATATAATGAAACTATATAGTAAGATTACATTTAGAAATATGCAAAAAGAATAATATTAAGAGAAAACAGAACTCTGGCTAAGGTTGCTTCTAGCGCTGACACACAAATTCTGCAATGGTCAATTAGTTTATCTCAAACATTTAAAAGCCAAAGAAACATTTAGAAAATAGTTTAGGCAAATATGATAAGAATACACATTAGGAAATGCCACGAAATGATACCTTTTACACTGAGCTGAGCTGAACACATGTCTTTGCCAACATCATTGGTTGCTTGACAAGTATATTGACCAGTGTCTCCTTTGCCTACTTTGAGAATTCTCAGGTGGGGAGTGTTGCCCACACAAGTGATCGTATAGTTTCCTCCAGGACGAATCTCTTTGTTATCTTTGGACCATGTGATCCTCATTGGTTGAGCACCAGTAACGTGGCACTCAAAATCAGCACTTTCTCCAGCAATAACGTCGATAGATACAGGCTTGATATCAAAGAAGGGAGATTTCTTAGGTTCTAGAAGATGAGAAGAAAAAAGCACTATGTATTGTTTATTTTTCTCCGTTAGCCATTTCTCCTGGACAGTGAAATAAGTTGTGGTTTGCAAAGACAGAGACATGGGAACGAACCTCTGGCTGTCAGTCTAGCACTAGAAGATGCTGTTCCAAGTGGATTGGAGGCTGAGCAGGAATACTGGCCAGAGTGACTCAAATCAGTTTGCAAAATCTTTAAAGTTGCCACATTATCTACAAATGATGTCTGTAGATTTTCGTCATCTCTTAAAAGCACCCCATCTCTATACCAGCACACCTGGATGGGTGCAGAGCCATTCAGCCGGCATGTGAGTGTAACAGGTAATCCAACAGTTTGCTCAATGTCCTTCAGTTGCCTTGCAAAAGAAGGTGGGAGCTGGCGCTCTGTAGGAAGACAAGTGACACTTGACTCATTAGTCACTGAAGTGGAAAATTTCCCATAAAGATAAAGGAGTTAAAGTAAGGAAAAAGAAAGAAATTTCTTATTGTCTGAAATAATGTCATCACCTTGAATTCTAAAGACAGTCTTGGAAGAAGCAGTTCCTATACTATTTTCCGCTGTACAGGTATACTCTCCACTGTCGTTGATGTCTACTTTATTAAAAACAAGCGTAGCCACATTGTTTGTAAAGTAGGTCCTGTATTCAGGAGTCGACCGTAATTTGGTGTCTCCTTTGAACCAGGACACTGTAATTTCTGGTGTCCCAGCAACTTGGCATTGCAAAGAAACTGTATCTCCAACTGCTGCCTCCATAGGTTCCAGTTCCGCAACAAAGTAAGGTGGTTCTAAAGAACAAAGGTCCACAATCAACACAAAATTAAAGAAAAGTCAAGAAAGCCATGTTTCATGTTAGACCTTAGAAGAATACAAACTATTTAAGAGAGGATAGAACAACACACCTAATGTAGATACCAGAGCACCACAGACATCCCTTCCTGCCTCATTTTCAATCTCACAGGAATAGTGTCCTGCATCTCTTTTGGTGCTATTCAGAATTTCCAGGATGCAGGTTTTCTCTGTCGTGACTATGCTGCATCTCTCAGATGGAGTTATGTGGGAACCATCCTTTTTCCAGGTGACGGAGATGGGTAGCGTTCCACTGTAGGTGCCCTCCAGAATGATAGACTTCCCTGGTTCTACAGAGTGATCACTTAGTCTCTTCACAAATGCAGCAGGTTCTGGCAAGTGATGAAACACAGCAGTTAAATACATCTACACACATATAGCCAAACTCCAAAGATGTCTGTAGAACAAGAAGAAAGAATGCACTCAAGCAAACCTTTTACAAAGAGACGTGTAGTACAGGAAGTTTGCCCAGCATTGTTAGAAACCACACATGTGTATTCCCCACTCTGAGATATATCAACATTAAATAACTCCAGTTCTGCCACGGTGTCTTCAAAATAGATGTTGCACCTGTCTCCTTTCACCAGTTCTCTGGCTCCTCTGAACCAACCGACCTTGAATGGGGGTGTTCCTCTGATAACACTTGTGAACGTAACATTTTTGCCTGGTAGCACTTCCAAAGGTTCAGGTTCTTTTACAAAAGAGGGTGATTCTGTGTAGACATGTGAAACAGAAGATTCCATAAGCTTTGCCTTTAGTTGCAATTTTGAACAAAAAGTAAGAGTGCTTTTGAATGCATGTCAAACTGAAAACGCACCCGAAAAGGTAATCATCAGAATTTCCTTACCGACTTCACTAATACTGACCTTGTACAGTCAACAATGCACGACATTCATCAGACCCAGCGACATTAGCAGCCACACATGTGTAATGGCCCATATCGGATGAGTCCAGAGAATTCAGCTGCAGTGCACAGACATTATCTGAGAACATGATTTGGTATTTTGCTCCACTGACAATCTTTGTTTTCTCATGAAACCAGGCCACAGAGATAGGGGAAGATCCAGCTACTTTGCATTCTAAGATGCAAGAGGTACCCAGGACCCCACCGGTATCCTTCAGTCTTCGTGTGAAAGAGGGAGGAACCATTCGGTCTGTGTGAGAAAAGGTAAGACTCATCATGTTTGAAAGAGCTGGGGAAGAAAGAAAACTTGTCAAGGAACGTGCAGCAGCAACACGGGGGGACCGCAGCACTGACCTGAGACATCGACCACAGCCGTACAGCTGCTCTTCCCCACGTTGTTCTGAACCTGGAAAGTGTAAGTGCCTGCGTCTTGCCTCTCAACAGAGAGAATCTTTAAGGAAGAGATTTTGTTGTAAAAGCTAAATTTATGCTTTTGGCTGCTGGTCAAAAGCTTTCCATCCTTGTACCATTCAACAGACAGCTCGGGAGTGCCGGCCACCTTACACTCCAGGGTACAGGTCTCTCCCACGGTCACCGTCATCGGTCCCGCCTTCTCAACAATGACCGCGGGCTCTGGAAGGCAACACGACACGGGTCTGTCAGACTCCGCCTCCTTATGCTACCTCGACAGACAAATTCACTAGGATTGTTTCCGCAGTGAGATGGTTCTGTTAAGCTTTTCTGTCTTGGCTTTAAAATGTGACCCCACTATTGCTTACAGTCATAACATTACAAGAGTTATTAAGAAATATGTGTTTGTCCTCTTGTAAACTACAAAACAATTTAGACAGCGCACATTAGACAATATGTGTTCCTTTGCATTTGACCTTCAGAGCAGAAGCTACCAGTCATTATTTGATCTACTTGAAGGTACAAAAGATTTATCTTAAGAATCACTAAATTAAAATTTCATATGCTCAAAGGTGAATGTGCAAGTCCATCCTCTCAAACATTGATCTTTGGAGTTCTTGTCAGCTTTCATGACTACAATAATCAAAATTTCCACGTAGCACATGCTGGACTCACAGTTGTTTCATGCTCAGACAAGAGATAATCAAGATCTGTATTTGCTCCTTTATCAAAATATGTAATATATACACACCAAAAGGATAGATGGCTAGCTTTTGTTAAAATCACGGAATCAGAGAAGAGTATTTCAAAGATCAACTAAGTGCTTCCCTTCACTTTCCAAGTAGGTTAGGGTCAGAGTAGTTTAAGAAGAAATTTAGAAAAAGAAATTCTGTGTATAAGTCATTCCAAGCTTTGGCATGTTTCTATCAGGGGACTCTGGTACCAACCTAAGACTGTCAGTGTAGCCATGTTCTCCCTGATTCCACCATCATTCTTGATTTGGCAGATATACTTTCCAGCATTAGCTGGCTCTGCTTTTGCAAACTGAAGAGTTGCAACATTTTCCACAAATGTAATTCGGACATTTTCACTCTCTCTGATCACTTCTTCTTTCTCTTTAAGCCACTGGACAGAGATTGGCTGGGCACCTTCTATGGATGCTTGCAATTCAGCAGGTTCGCCGGCTACAACAGTGAGGCTATTCAGTTTGGAAACAAATCTTGGAGGTTCTGAACAGGGAAAGATGGATGAAGATTATCTGAAGATTGTCCAGATAATGGAGGAGAAAACATTTTGCATATTCCTGACATTTCTGCTATATGCAAGAAACATGCTTACCTTTCAACTTTATAGTACAAATGCAAGTATCCCCTCCTACTTCATTCTGTGCTTTACAGTGGTATTCCCCAATGTCTGAAGATTCCACATTGAGAATGTGAATACTTGCATGAAAGTTTTTAGATGCAATCTTGTATTTCTTGCTGCTTCGGAGTTGTCGCTTGTCTTTGTACCAGACCACCTCAAATGGGGGTGTTCCAGAAAGTTCACACTCGAGACTAACTTCAGTATTTTTAAGGGTTTCTACTACAGGAGGGAAGCTGCTAAAAACAGGTGGTTCTGTTAAAAAAAAAAAAAAAAAAAACGAGAATACCTCGTGAACTGGGTCATTTAATTTAATAGAGTAAGAGATTTTTATTGCCTTGCTTTTAAATTGGGAAGAAAGTTTTAAGACAACATAATGCTAAGTACAGTAGTGCTCAGTGCTATTACTATTAAGGAATAACAGTCTCAAAGAGGCCATTAACCTTTTTTTTTTTTTTTAGTGTATGTGCTGCCAAAGCAAGCACAAGGCCATTAACCTTTACAAGACAATCAGTTAGATAGGTAAAGAACCCATACAAATCCTAGATGTTATGATTGAGCAAGTTCAACATCCCGTGTACTCCACCTTACTTATGTATCTTGGACAACAAAATTGATAGAAAATTTGAAAACATCTCTCTTAGTCAGCATGATTTACAATAGGTTGGAAATTTTGACCAAAGAACTAAATTTTTCACATGTGCTTTGTAACTCAGATTCTGGCACATCACCACAACTGTAACCTGAGTCTTTCATTTTAGAAAAATGGTTATTGCAAAAACTGCCTTAGGGCATGACAAACTTGGGCTTTGTGCCAAAAACCCTGGCAAATGGCAGCAGAAAGTAGCAGTACTACTTGCACCAAAGTGTAGCTATATTTTTAAAGATAAGCACTGATTCTTGAGAAAGAGCAAAAAAATTGTTGTTCTTTTAAAAAATGCAATGTTAGAATACATGCTGCTTGCATGTTGCATATATGTAGTAAGTATTCTTTGTTATTACTATACAGATTATGGTGAGGATTATAATATATTTGTAAGCTGATTGAAAGCAAAAGGCTAATTTTAAGATGCCTACTTATTTTGGGGTACATTTCCAAAACATCAGATTTGGTGCTTGGCCTGTGTATTGAAGTGATAAAAATCAAGGCATTGGAAAAACAAGAAATATATCCCCAAATCACTAGCTATAGGTCAGTAAAGCTTAATAAGAAGTAACTACCTAAAAATAACACTAGCTCAGAAAATTATTCTGTGATCTGAAATGGAAACTAAAAGGGCAATAAAGAGCAAGGAGCTATGATTTCCAGGGAAGAAGGAGGTACATTTCAATTAAAGAAGAACATAAGGGAGAGATTTCTACCTTTTACTATAACCTTGGCACTGCAGCTTGTGCTGCCGGCAGGATTCTGAGCTTCACAAATGAAGTCTCCACTGTCCTCAGTCCCAAGACTGTTCATCTGCAGGACGGCCACAGAGTCAATGAAAGTCATTTGGTATTTATCACTGACTGGGATTTCATGTTCATTTCTGTACCACGAAACTCTGATTTCTGGAGATCCGATTATCTTGCATTCAAGTCGGGTAGAGTCCCCTGCTTTCACTATCTTAGATGCTTCTAGCTTCTTCACAAATTTGGGTGGTTCTAAAGAGTCAGGAAAGAGATGGTGAGGAAACAGAAATGGATAACAAAAGTTAGGTAATGTGCCAGACAGAGAAAAATATGGGCAATGTCTGGCAAGTCCAGTCTACCATGTTAGAAAGGTGCGTTACAACAGAAGACAAAAAGAACCTGCACCACAGGCCACATGGAAACACAAAACAACCAAACGTGCACACCTGTCACAAGCAACATTGTAGTGCAAGAGTCGCTACCAACGTCATTGGCAACTTGGCAAGTATATTGTCCGGTCTTGGAGGCATCCACTGAGTAGAGGTTCAAGAAGCTAGTTGACCCCTCCAAGCCAATGAAACATTTAGGTCCAGAGGCAAGTTCCACATCATCCTTAAACCACTTGATTTTAAACGGCGGTGTTCCTTTGAGCACTGCCTTAAACTCCACTGTAGAATCAGGGATGGCTTGCTGCCGTTCAGGTTTCACGAGGAAGCTTGGTGGTTCTGTAGATTTTTTAAGAGAGATACATTTAATTATATGCCTTATGGTTGAATTATTTTAACACGGACACATAAGAAAACACTAGTGAGAAAAAGGTAGTGGCTAAGTATTTTTTGAACTCAAGGTATACATCTAAAGAAACAGAATCAGTGAGACTTTAGCTCTAAAGGATAAAAGAGTAAGAGTGGCGTATTTTTAAAGCACTCACAAAGAAGAAACAAGAGGTAAAGAAATTCTAACCTTTCACAGTTAAGATGCCACTGCAGGCATCATCTCCTGCTACGTTTGACACCCTGCATGTGTAGTTCGCCGTATCTTCTAGTTCCAGATTGTTAACTTCCAGGGACACAGTGTTCTCATGACACACAAGCCTGTACTTTGCACTTGTAGAGATTTCTTTTCCATCTTTGAACCACTGAGCATTAATAGGAAGTGAGCCAGACACTCTGCATTCCATATGAATAGAAGAGCCCAGCATTTTATCCATTTTAGTTAATTTTTTGATGAATGATGGAGGAATATTTTCATCTGCCCAAAGCAAACAGCAGAACACGTCCATTAATCTGTCGCTATTTGCTTACAAAGGACATAACATATGGGAATCTGACAGAGCAAAGATACACACCTAACACTCTCAGGTAGGCATCACAGCTGCTGCTTCCAAAGTCATTTTCCACTTTGAAAGTATACTGACCACTGTCCTGCTTCATGACTGACTGAATCCTGAAACTAGCCACGTTATTTTCAAAACTCATTGAAAAATATCGACTGGGTACAATTTGTTTGCCATCTTTAAGCCATTTCACTTTGAGTTCTGGAGTTCCAGCCACAACACACTCCAAGGTCACTGGATCTTTCTCGGTGACATCAACTGACTTAGCTTTCTCTAGGATTTGAGCAGGTTCTGGGAGAAGAATGAGAACGGGAATGAATTTCACTGATAATTACACCAGAACTAAAGTGTGCTTATGAGTGTATCTCCATAGACTAATGATGGAAGGGAACAGCTCGCACACCTTGCACTAAGAGGAAAGCAAAACACCTCTCCATTCCCGACTCATTCTTGGCTTGACATGTGTATCTCCCACTGTGTCCATTGTCCACACTTCTGACTTGCAGTGTGGCGATGTTGTTCACAAATGAGATATGGACATTATCATCTTCATCAAGAATCTGATCATCCTTGAGCCAGGTTATAGAAATGGGGGGTGAGCCCGCCACAGTGCTCTGAAAAGTGGCAGAACTCTTCAAGACAGTGGTGACATTTTCTATCTTCTTGATGAATGATGGTGGTTCTGTGATTAATAAGAGAGTGTGAAAAAGAGCCATAGTCATCATCATCATCATCATAAAAAAAAAAGCATTCAGAGCTTTTACTTTGCAGCCTGCTCATGGTATAGAACTGACCTTTCAAGGCAACTCTAGCATTGCAGGAACAGCTTCCCCCTTCATTCGCCACAATGCACTGATATTCACCAGTGTCTGAGGGGTCACACTTGGTTATATGGAGGCTAAACATCGACACTCTGTCACTGAGTGTATACTTTTTGCCACTTCGAATTTCCTTGTTATTCTTCAGCCAGGTGACTTCAAATGGAGATGTTCCTGTGACTTCACATTCCAGCTCCACATCATTGTCTTTCACTACTTCTACAGGCTTCAGCTCCCTGATGAAGCTGGGAGGTTCTAAAGATTCAAAAGGAAGATAGAGAGCAACTCACTGAAGAGAAGGCCCAGGCCCATCAGTCAGCAATTGCAAAAAAGGAAAGCAGATTCCAGTAACAAACCTTTCACTTTTAGCTCAATGCTGCAGCTTGCCGTGCCTGCGTCATTTCGAGCTTCACAGACATAAGTCCCACTGTTTTCTACTCTGGCACCAGAGATCTGGAAAGTGGCTAAACCCTCCGTGAAGGAAATGCCATGTTTCCTAACGTCTGTTATTTCATTTCCATCCAGATACCAAGACACTTTGATTTCAGGGGTGCCTGTTATTTGGCATTCAAATGTGGTTGACTGTCCATTCCTCAGCACTAATACAGGACTGGGCTTCTTAATAAATTGAGGAGGTTCTAAAGGTAGGGGAAAGTAAGACATAAAAAAAACCTGAAATTCAATGAAAGAAATTTCAACGAACTTCTTTCCTCCCCAAAGCAAGTCTGAACAAGCAAAACATCCAGAAGACGTAGACCAGACCTTTGACAAAAAGAGTGGTTTTACTGGTGGCTGTGCCCACATCATTGCTCAGCTGGCAAATGTAGGTCCCAGAGTCAGCAGCTTTGGCTGAGAAGAGCTCTAGAATGGTGGAGGTGTCATCCTTCCACACCGAGCGAGCTGCCCCGGAGTGCAACTCTTTGTTATCCTTGAACCACTTTATTGTCATGGGTGCGGTGCCACCCACAAGAGCTTTCAGCTGAACCCTTGTGCTGGGATTGACATCTTGTGACTGTGGTTTTTCCACGAAGTAAGGGGGTTCTGGGGCGAAAGAAAAACAGGCAAAAATAGAGTGGAAAGTTTTAGAACTGAGCGATGAGGGTGAGAATTAAGAAATGAAAGAGCAATCAATTCTTAATAGGTAGAGATAGGAATTGCCAACCTTTGACCGTCAGATGACCACTGCACTGGTTGTGTCCTGCCTTGTTGGTGGCAGAACAAGTATATGTCCCACTGTCTGTACCTTCCAGCTGACTGATTTCCAAGAAGGCCGTATTGTCATGAAAAGAGAACTTGTACTTGTCGCTAGCTGTTATCTCTTGGTCATCTTTGAACCACTGGATGCTGATGGGATGTGACCCAGCCACTATGCATTCCAGATCAATGAAAGACCCCTTAATGCTATCCATTTTCTTCAGCTTTTTGGTGAATGAAGGAGGTATGATAAGATCTATCCAATAAAAAGGCAAAAAAAAAACCACTTAAAGTTATTACGCCAATTTTTTTCTCTTAAATTGTAAGAGAGGAGGAGCATAGAAATGCTCAGTTATTTTCTATAAAAAAGGGATACAAACCTAGTACATTAATGCCAGCTTTGCAGCTGCTTCTCCCAACATCATTTTGAACCTCAAATGTGTATTCTCCACTATCTTTCTTCTCTGTAGAAATAATCTTCAGGACTGAGACTGTGTCACTGACACTGATCTTGTATTTTGGACCCAGGGTCAGCTCCTGGCCATCTTTATACCATTTGGCTGTGATATCTTTAGTCCCTGAAAACTTAACCTGCAGAGTGGCTGGGTCTCCTTGGGTGACATCGATGGACACAGCCTCTTCGATGATTGTTGCAGGTTCTGTAGAAAACAAAGGGACAGGTGTGGGCTGTGAATTGCTCTGTGGAGTGGCTAGTTGCTTTCTCATACCCAAGGCCAACTTTCTGAACGGACCTTTTACTGAGAGTACCGCAGAACATCTTTGTATGCCTGCATCATTTTTGGCTTGACAGATGTATTTCCCATCATGCTTGACTTCAATGCCACTGAGGTACAGACTGGCCACGTTGTTCTCAAAGGTCATTCTGATGTTGTCATCTTCAGTGATTTCTTCATTGTCTTTTAACCAAGTCACCGTGATCGGCAAGGAGCCTTTCAGAGTGGCCTGGAAGGCAGCCGTGCCTCCTCGGAGGGAGCTGGTGCCCTCGATCTTCTTCACAAAGGCAGGAGGTTCTAACAGAAGAATGGGTTCTCAAATCAA
This sequence comes from Thryonomys swinderianus, assembly GCA_004025085.1. Taxonomy (NCBI): domain Eukaryota; kingdom Metazoa; phylum Chordata; class Mammalia; order Rodentia; family Thryonomyidae; genus Thryonomys; species Thryonomys swinderianus. The sequence continues at coordinate 66,321 of PVIC010001185.1, forward strand.
TATGGGGTCTATCGTAAAACTGGATTTTAAAAAACGTAACAAACAGACTCAGCAGAAGAGCCAGCCCGTCCTCTGGCTGACACTGACCTCTTAACGTCACCCTGGCACTGCAGGTGCTGCTGCCGACCTCATTGGTCACTCGACACTGGTATTCACCAGCATCTGTCGCTACAAACTTGAGGATCTGCAGGCTAACTAGCTGATCCTGAATGAAGGTCTTATACTTCCTCCCACTTCTCAAGGTTGTGTTGTCTTTGAACCAAGTGATCTCAAACGGAGGCGTGCCTGCCACCTCGGCCAGCAACGCGACATCGTACTCCTTCAGCACTTCAATTGGCTTAAATTCCTGGGTAAAGTAAGGTGACTCTATAGCAGAAAAAGAGTGAAGGCGGTTAACAGGGGAGGGATCTGTGCTATGGGCCACTTTGTTCACATGGGGACAAAGGGGCACAAACCTTTGACTATGATAATGCTACTGCAGTGGTCACTACCAGCCTCATTTTGAGCTTCACACATGTATTCTCCACTGTCCTCGATGGCAACGTCTGTAAGACTAAGAAGCGCAGTGGACTCCACGAAAGACATTCTGTGTTTGCTGCTCTCCTTAATTTCTCTATCATTTGCGAACCATGTTATTTTAATCGGTGGTGTGCCCGTTACTTTGCATGCTAGCTGAGTGGCGTCTCCCTTCTTTAACAGGTGTGATGGCTCTAACTTTTCAATAAATGTGGCGGGTTCTGTGGAAGCAAAGAAGTCGTTAAAGAAGGGAGAGAGGAAAAGAACTTGTGTAACAAGAGCAGCACAAAGATGTCAAGAAAAAAGGCAAACCTTTTACAAATAAGTTTGCACTGCACTCCACGCTTCCAGCGACGTTGCTTATTTTGCACGTGTATGTGCCCGAATCGGAAGTTTTTACGGCATAGAGTTCCAGGGAGCTCTCTAAAGCTTCTTTGGTAATATAGCAGCTTCCACCAGAAACCAGCTCTTTGTCACCTTTAAACCATCTGATGGTGAAGGGCGCAGACCCTTGGAAAGTGCTCTTCAGGCAGACTGCTGAGCCAGGTAGAATATCCCTGGATCCTGGTTTAGTGACGAAACTGGGTGGTTCTGAAGAAGAGGTATAAGAAAGAGTTTCAAATGGTGAAGAAGTGGGATCTAAGATGTATTCTGAATGCTTCAGTATGAACGAAACGCAAAGGCACCAGCCAACCTTGCACAATCAGGGCTCCACTGCTGTCTTTGCTTCCCACGGAATTTGTGGCTCGGCAGGTGAAATTTCCTGCATCGCTCATGTCTACCCTGCTGATCTCCAAGGAGGCCGTGCCTTCCACAAATGCTATTCTGTATCTGTCAGAAGAGGATATTTCCTTCCCATCCTTAAACCAGGACACCCTCATGGGGAGGGACCCAGCGACTTTGCAGTCCAGTCTGCAGGTACCACCAACAACACTGTCCATGTTGCGCAAGGGCTTGGTGAAAAATGGAGCAATATCTCGATCTGTGCGTGACATAAGAAGGGAAAAGAATCAATATGAAAGAGTGTTCAGTGGCTCGTGTTTGATCATCTGCTGTGCCTTAAAGAAGTAGAAGTGTAGTTTTCTGAAACTACTAACCTAACACAGTGAATGTCGTCTCGCAGGAACTGGTGCCCACTTCATTAGCAATCTCAAATGTGTATTGGCCACTGTCATGTAGTTCGGCCGAATAAAATTTGAGCTGGGCAATGTTGTTTTTAAAACTTATTCGGTACTTTTTACTGGCAACCAAAGGTCTCCCATCTTTGTACCACTTGGGCTTGAGCTCTGGGGTGCCTGCGACTGTGTACTCCAGCGTGGCTGGGTCCCCTGCCGTCACCTGGATCAGCTCCGCTCGCTCAATAATTTTGGCAGGTTCTACAATGGCAAGGAATAGTTAAGACTCCTATGGGTGAATCAGGTTTCTACTTTAAATAGAAAGGGGTATGTCAAGTAGAAATATTTCCACACAAACCTTTCACTATCAATTCCCCAACAGATGTTTGACTTCCAGCTTCATTTTCAGCCAGGCACGTGTATTTGCCACCAAAACTAATCTGAACATCAGGGAGGGTTAAGGCAGCCACACCATTGGCAAAGCTCATTTTGACTTTTCCGTCTTCTCTAATGACCTCTTGTCCCTTCATCCATGTGACAGAAATGGGTTCTGAACCTCTCACAGCAGCTTGTAAGGTAACGGTTTGTCCAGCTAAGGCAGTAAAATCATCTACTTTCTTGACAAAGGTTGGTGGTTCTAGTCAAAGAGAGCATATAAATTACCAGACACCCTTTACACTGTCTCTATTTAAGGGTTGTATCCAGATTATATGGATCTTGTCCAGTGCTACTACTTCACAGTGTTGGTTAGTTACAAGAAGAAGGGAAATTTAAAAAGAATTCACAATTCCACCCAAGAGACAGAGGCATAGAAGATAAATGCTTATCCTTTGAAAAAGTATGATACTATGGAATTCCTTTTGGGTATCAGTTAATAAATATCTGTACAGGTATCAGGATAGAGATTGGGTCAAAGGCATTGACTTTTTCCCCAGGCTCAATATCAAGCCAAGACAAACTACATTTTAAAGGACAGGTTAAGAAAAGAGTGTACAAACCCCTCCCCCCACAGGTTAAGAGAACCGTTTGGGTAATTTATTAGGGAGATGTCAGTTTTTCACACACTAACCTTTTAATAAGTGTGTTGCAACGCAGCCACACTTCCCAACTTCGTTAGCAACAACACACTCGTAGTCACCAACGTCTGCACTATTGAAAGAAAAGATTTCCAGAGACACAACAGACTTCTGTGAAAACAGCCTGTATTTCTTACTACTTCGAATCTGCTTCTTATCTTTGAACCAACTAATTTCAAAGGGTCCCGTGCCTGCGATTTCACACTGAAGCAAGGCGTTTGTTCCTCTCACTATGTCTGCAGGCTCAAGGGTTCTGATGAAGGAAGGAGGTTCTACAAAAGCACGAAAAGCAGCATGTCAGTGTTATGAGCAATTCGAAAGGGAGCCTTCTGTCAGCAGCACAAGGGGCCGTAAGTCAGTAGACAAACCTTTGATGACTATTTCAGTGCTACAGCTGTCACTGCCGACGTCATTCGTGGCTTCGCAGGAGTAACTCCCGCTGTCTTCGACTTTGACATCCGTGACGTCGAGGACGGCCTCGGAGTTATTAACAAAAGACATTCGGACTGTGTTACTTTCACTGAGTTCCTTGTTATTTTTAAACCAGGTCACCTGGATCACAGGGGAGCCTTTCAGCTTACAGTGAAGGCGCGCTGACTCCCCCGGGAGCATTAAGTAAGAGGGATCCACCTTCTTCACAAAGGATGGAGGTTCTACATGAAGTTTCCAAAAAGAAAAAGGGAAAGGAACCTGAAGCATAAGCTCCGCAATGGAAGAGCAGACATACGCGACAAAGACACAGAACACACCGAAAACATCTTCATGGAATTTCTGAGAAAGCAGTGTTTAAAAGCTTTGCATCACTATAAAACACTTTCCCCATCTCTCACATGCACACATGCGCACGCGCATGTGCACCTGCGTGCACACACACACACACACACACACCACAAAACACAAGAAGAATAAGAACAAACTAACTACACAAAGGACAGCTTTCTGAAAGAAGATGGCTAACAAGTGCCTACACACAAAGTGCTCAGAAGAATTTTAAGCAAGTCCTGTTAATGACAGATGTGATTTAAAAGGACCAAAGTCAGTGAATTCTGAAGAAAACTGAAAAAACTAAAACAATATGCATTTGCAGGGTGGAATTACTTTAAATCAAAGTGTGCAGAAGGCATTGCTTGCTACCAGGTTTTCCACTGAGGCTTCTAGAGAAGGAACTGACAAATGGGGTCCTGGGTTTCTTACCTCTGACGGTGACTGTTGCCGAACAGGAGCTGCTCCCAGCCTCATTGGAGGCTGTGCAGACGTAAGTGCCAGAATCTTTCAGTTTGGCCAGTGGAATCTCAAGCGACGCTATTTTATCTTCAAAATACATCTTATAATCTTTCCCTGGGGGCAGTTTCTGCCCATCCTTGATCCATGTGATGGTGACCTTCCTGTCTTCATCCACTTGGCACTCTAAGTGGACCTTCTTATTGATTGCTGACTGTACTGGCTCTAACTGCTTAATAAAATGTGGCTTGTCAATGACGATCAGCTCCGCTTGGCAAGTGTCTGCTCCGAACTTGTTAGAAGCTTTACAAGAGTAAATTCCTCTGTCCTGGACGGTGAGGTTTGACAGTTCTAACCCGTGTTTGTTTTCTGCATGTGAAATCTTGCAGGTGGCTGAAGGTGACAGGGCGGCACCATCTTTCTGCCAAACGGTTTCAATCACAGGGGTCCCTGACACTGTGCAGAGAAACTTGGCTGCCTTACCCACGAACGTTGTAAGGGGCTTAGGTCTGGAGACAAACATTGGTGGATACGCCTCTGCAAAAGAAATTTTTCTAGCATTACAGGTCGTCCCCACCAAAGCTCTTGACGTCTGTGTATTCCAGGACAGAGAAAAGATGAGTTATGTCTTTAGATGGACACGAGGCATCGTTTAAAATAGGGTAACATGTTAATAAAACCATAAGATTTGTCAAAGGAAAAGAACGAGAGCATTCTTTATGGAGGAGAGAGAGACATCATTTTAATTATCTCTATCTCAGGAAGAACAAATGTTCCTTTATGAAGCAACATTGCTAGGGAGTAGCTGATTAATAGAATTATTTTATAAGAAAATCAGTGATGCTTTAATTTTGCAAATTAGAAGACTACAGTATAGAATTTAGAAGATAAAGAAAATGTACTTGATTCTTCTAAAGAGTAGGACAATTACATGATAATATAATTGAAGTAGTTTCATGAAGTATTTCTAACCCTCATATTAAACGTCAGGACATTCTTAAATGGTTTAACTTTGAATGCTGTTTCCAACTCAAGAAAACTATTTAATAGCAATAATTCCCCATTCCATCTTGTATTTTGAAGCAGGCCTTTAAGAACCTGCCCTTTCAAAAATTTCGAAAACCATCTTCTTCTCTCTTTCCTCTATTTGAAACTTTGATTCAGTCTCATTACCAATTGGCCTAATTTGGATAAAGAAAGACTCCAAAGTATCATTAAGAATTATGCCTCATAGTTGGTTGAATGGAAACATTTTGACCACAGGAGTGAAAACTACTGGCTGGGTTACTAGGACCAGGCTCCCGAGAATCTCAGGTATTTTCTGGCATGCAGAAGAGTTGCACAGAAGCAGAAACTTGGAGAAGGCTGTCTCTTTCCTATCAAAGAGAAACACTGTGTTCATTGTGAAATACAGTCGCCCCCACCATGCTATTATTGAAAAAGACCCAGGGACAACCCAGCTCAGGTCTGAGCAGGCTTGGCTGCGCCACCACACAGTCCCCCCAAAGCAATCCTCCTGCCTCTTTCTGTGCTGGGATTACAGGCTTGAGCCACCAAGCCCAGCATTACTCTCTCTTTTGAGAAGAAGAAAGCGGGAAAGCAAGGAAAAAGAAACAGAAAAGAGAAAAGAAAAGAAATTTTGTTTTCTTTTGGTAATGATGAAATTCAAGCATTTGATGAGTGTTGACTCTTAAAAAGTTTGACCTTATGTGTCAATTGGGGAACTGAGAGCAGAATATCTGTAAAGTTGCCCTTATTTCTAAATTAGAAATAAAGCCTAAGGTAAGAATGCTTATTTATGGTCCTATACAGCCCAGTCTTATGTTAGGAGTTATTTGCTTTTAGTTTTATATGTTGGCTTTTTTTAGCTTGAAATTCTGTTCTCAATTGGTTATTTGATACCAAATTTATTGAATATACTGAAACATCATTTATTTTTTAGTAGCACCAAACTATCCCAAACTGTTTCCTATTAATGGCCATGCCATGCTCTCCTGATTACTCACTGTAAGCTACCTTTCCTTTGCCTTATAGAAATAAGACCGTTCACAGCGAGTCCTTGTCCGTCACAGGCCTTGCAGGCCTGAACTGCCACATTACCACCATGGCTGCCATCTCCAGCTGGTAGCCCTTCTCGCACCAGTATGGAAAGCAACATAAGCAACAACATGAAATGCGTCCGTGGCATTGTGTGGCGTTTACCTGTCACAGTCAGTGTGGCTGTACAGCTGACACTGCCATACTCATTGGAGGCTTTGCACGTGTATTCACCGCAGTCAACAACCTGGGTTCTCAGGATTTCAAGGGTGGAGACGTAAGTTGCAGATCGAATAGAACACTTGTCACTCTCATAAATTTCTTTGCCAGCTTTGAACCACTGGAACCGGACATTGGGGGCACTATGAATCTCACAGGTAAATTTAGCCAAGTGGCCCAGAGCAACTTCCAGAGGCTCGATTCGCCTCCTGAACACCGGGGCAGCTGGAAAGGAAAGAGAGCCTGTTAGCATGCTTCTTTAGCAGGCACATACATTTGCATTTTTCTTCTAACTTTTGTGGCTGTTAATGAAGTAAAATGTTGAAATTGTGAGCAATTTAAGTGACTGATAATGAGAAAGATCATTTAAGGCAAAAGAAGGCAATAAGCAACTCTTAAAGCACTCATAGTTACTTTGTGATGGATTGTGAAAAAATTATTAAAATGTGATGCTACTGGCTTATATGCATAACAACATGATACATTCTTTACATATACCATGTGGACTAAAAACACTGAAAGTAATGTGAAAAATGGACACATTAAGGAAAGTTATCAAGTGAACAGCAAACACTGAAAAAAGACAAGTAGCCAACTAATCATGGTTATTTTGCTTTTAGGGACGAGATTGGTCATTTCTGAGTGGCAATTGTACATCAATAGCATTTTACTACATATTTTAAAGTATTCTCATACAAAACTGAACTAAGAGGTATATGAATTATTGTGAAACATATAGAATGTTTCTATTTTAAAATTAAGTAGTATTGTAGGTAACATACCACTCAAAGGGAGTAGAGAAAATGTGAATTAATAACCATGATTGTTTCTACCATGTCCTTCTTACTCTAACATTCTAGAAGTGGCAGAGAAGTGCAAATTCAGTGATGGAACCTTAAATCACCACACCCAGTGGGTATTAGAATAGATCACTTTAATCCTTAAAAATCCAACCTCTTTTTATTACAGTGAGTTTTGCTGAAGTTGTTGTTTTCCCGTTGTCATTGGAAGCCTCACAAACATACTCTCCTTGGTGATCTGCATTTACCATGTCGATTACTAGCGTATACATGTTTTCATCTTGGAAACACTTGAACTTTTGATCTGAAGGCACCAGTTTTCCCTCAAAATGCCAGGTCACTTCTTTAGCATTTGTTATGGACGAAGTGAGGCGAACGACGTCACCTTCCTCAGAAGTGGTGTCTACTAAGGGTGTGTGTATAACAGGAGGCTCCTCCCTAGTTAACCTGCCCTGGGCTTCTTGTGTTTCTATTCTACCAGTCTCCTTGGTACCACTTTCGGAGAATTTCTCTTCTTCCTCTGGTGGTTCCAGAGTCTTGTCCTGTGCTTCCTCAGAGAGGGCAGCTGGCACAAGCTCCTCAGGGGCAGCTGCGGTATCTGTATCTTTAATCTGACTCTCCACAGTAGAACAACTGATCTCTTGCATGGAGACAAGGTATTCAGATTCAACTGGTGGTTCTGTGATTGCTTCAACCTTCTGCGACTCTGAAGAGTAATCCACTTCTTCACGCATACGCGCTGGGCTTCCTTTCTGAATTATGGGTTCCTCTGCTGTTAAGACGTTTATTTCTTCACACACAATAGAGCACAAAGCATCCTTAAGTTCAGTCTTCAGGTTAGCTGTTTGGGGATCGATCCCATCAACAGCAACAGTTACCTCCTCTGTTAGAGACTTCAGTGATGTAATAAGGTAGGTGCACATGATGCGTTTGGGCTCTTGCGAAAAGCTTATGGCCTTGACCTCCACGGTTTCAATGTTTCTTAGCCACTCAGAGAACAGACTTGGCTGCTCCCTGGCCACTGCGGCTTGCAGAGCTCGGCGGATCTGAGATTTCAGGTTCACTCGCTGCTCTTCTAGCATAGCGGGAAGCACGTTTTCCTTGGAAAGAATGTCGCTTCCCCGCACCTCTTGTGCACCGGTCATCACCAGGGGCTCTTTTGTGTGCTCGGTGGTCTGGTTTGTGGGTGTGGCTGTGTCGTCGGTGTGTTCTTCCTTCAGCAGGACCTGCTTCTCCTCAAGTGCCAGTGGAAACCTTAAGGAGCTGCCTTCCTCAGTCCTGACCCCAAGGTCGTGCCCTGCCTTTTCTAGCTGACCCACACATTCCACCAGGATCTGGCCACCTTCTGTGTATGTGTGTTCTGAAGGGACCTGAGGCTCAGAGTTCACGTTCAAAGTCAGGGTCTTGGGACCCTGGAAGCTTTCCACAAATCCCTCAGCTGCACTCTGGCTCAGGACGAGCGCACTTTGTGGCTCCTGCTTTTGAAGAGTCACTCTTTGGTCTTTGTCCACTTCAGACATGGTCTTTTCCTCTAGTGAAAGTACTTCAGCAGCCACAGAGGACAGATGAGGATGTGCCAGAGGTTCTGTTGGAGACTGTGGGTAACTTCGTTCGGGCTCAGCGATTAAGGTTGTCAGAGGCCCCACCATTACTGAGCTGATCTGTTCTATGGAGGAAATGCTTGGGAAAATTTTTTCAGGCTCCTCAAACAAGAAAGTATCCTCTTTAGCAAGGGTTTGCTGGGACTGGACAACCTGCAGCTGTAACTGGGGAGGTGGTTCCTCGCTGGACTGAACATGCATCGTACTGCCTCTGCGGGCAAGTTCCCTGGTCCTCTCGGGAGCTGGCATGTCCTCCTCCAACATGACCATGGATCCCAACTGCTGAGCACTCAGTGCATCGCTTTTAACAATACGATCACAAGAAATCTGTTGCTTTTCTTCTGCAATTAACACAGCTTTCGAAATGGTGTCCTTTACAAAAACTGCGATTTCCTGCTTTGAGTCAAAGGCCTCCTCTGCACGGCCTGTTAGTGATGTCCCTGCGGAGCCGGCAGGAGCTTCCGCTGTGGACTCAACTGGGCAGCGGGCGTCAGGCACGTCTCTGTCCTCCAGCACGAGCAGCTCTGCGGCGCAGGCGGACTCGCCCCACGTGTTCTTGGCCTTACAGACGTAGAGGCCGCTGTCCTGCCCCTGCGGGTCATTGACAATGAACGTCCCGGAGCCATCCGGGTTATGAATGACGGTGTAGTAAACACTGGTGCAAAGCGGCTTGTTTTCTCTGAACCACAGAACGGTGGGGGCAGGATCTCCACGCACCTTGTACTCGAAGACGGCAGGGTGACCAGGAGCGCAGCGAGCTGGTTTGAACTCCTTGAGGAAGTACGGAGGACAAGGCCCTGCAAGCTCTTCCGGAGATGTCTCCATTGCAGCTTCCGAGTCTGTCTCTTTGTCTCCCTCTCCCCCGGGACGGACCTTCAGGAAAGCGCGACACGCTGCTTTTCCGTGCGCGTTAGTTGCCACGCACGTGTACTCTCCCTCATCCTCCAGTGTGGTGAACAGTATGATCAGGCTATGATCGGCACCATCAAAAACAAATTTGTAGTCAGCAGAAGGGGTTAATATTACTCCCTTGAAGAACCACTGAAGTTTAGGCTTCGGAGAGCCAGTGGCCGTGACAGACAGTTTAGCCACGTCCCCCGCGGTCACCTCAGCACTTGACACCTCCTTGGTGAAGACTGGGGCGTTGCCTGCCTTTTTGGAATCAAATTCAGTTGAGTGAACTGGAGGTTCAGACAAAAGTTCAAGTGTTTGGTTTACATTAGATAACTGTAGGTCAGAACTATAGGACTGAATTTCTTCTTCCTCAGCAGAGAGAAAACTAGCAAATGCTGCATGGAGAAAAATGATTATTATTTTACTATACCATTTTGCTTAACACACACACAAACATCAACCAAAGAATTAGCGTTATTTGATGAGCTTCTGCATTGTTCCTGGGATCATTAGAGTACTCATAGAAAAATTTATCAAAAAACATGTTTCTAAAATGTTCCTGTCTTACTATATTTAAGCACATAATTATAAATTCCATAGAACGTAAGTTTTGATCCATTCTATTTGTTAGAGTTCATGAATCTGAAAAATGTTCTGAGCTTTTGAGGTAGTCCCATTTCTGAAGTTTGAAAAAGCACTAACTAAAGATTTATACATCAAAAAAATACCAGGATTATCTTAATCAACTTATAAAAAGATCCAGAATTGTTATTTATATATATAGGGGTTTCTTTAGTTAAAAAATGATCTTCATTATTCAATGTGACTGGTTATTTCCAAAGAATATGCCAATATTTTAGGTACTCTCTCTACATAAGAGCCATTATTAAAAATAAGGTGCTACAAGTATGTTTAATTTGAGTATGTAAGAGAATCACTGCTGTCACTTTCTCTCTAAAAAGCCAGCCCTTCTTTTGCCTGTCGGATTGACATGCCACTTCAACAAGCTCTCGTGATGTCAGTCAAGGGAATAGAGAAATCAGAAATAAAAGAAAATGACTCCAATGTTAAAAATTTGATTGAAGTTTATTGTATAAGAAAAACCTATACAGCACTGTTGAGCAAGAAAAACCACAGTGAAAAGTAGAATCTCTTTAAACAGAATTGTGGATGCCATGATGAAAGATCTTTAATATGTTGACAAAGAATTAAATTTCCTATTAACTCTGTTAGGTATGTAGAATGGCCTTAGTACAAGTGGTTTTACTGACATCAAAAAGTAGTTTTTATTATTTTACTATTTCATATCACTTGCATCATATGAAATACTCATATGTCTTAATTCCTTTCAGTCTTACTGCACAAACATTAGCAGATCTATTGGTTATAAATATACTGATAAAGTTAGTCTGTAGCCTTAGAATACATACTCATTTATTATTATAACTACTAAACCATAAACCCATTGGTTAATCTCATATACTAAGGTGGCCACTTCACTTTATATTTAATCTACATTATTTATGGTAGCTTTCCTTCACTTGAAGTCCTAAAATCTCTCTAAAAGAATGTATATATAATTAAAATAGTTTGCTGATACATCAAAATATTTTCGTAGTTTTTTCTTTAAAACATAATATATTCATCATTATAAAAATAAATTCTAATGAGCAAAAACATGAAAGGTGTGGTTAAAAATACATGATGCCAGTGGCTAATAATTATGTCTAAATTCAAATATGTGTAATACAATGAATTATTTATCCAGTATCAGGGTAATTCATATTTCAATATTTTAAGTTATGAGTTACTGAGTCAGAAAATAAACATAGTTCATTTAATTATCTACAACAATTAGTAAGTAAGCCAAGTGTGGGCAAGGCTTATTTTCCTTTATTTAGTCATTGTTATTTTGCATATTCTCAAGTTTGATGCATTTGAGACTAATAGAATTCTAACAAGTAAAATGAAATCAAGCTTTACTTCTTATATAACTAAGATTTATTTATCAGCCCTTCCTGAAAATGTAACAAGACATTAAGCAGTTTCTCCACCTTCTTTCTCTTCCTTTCAGAAACAGATTTTGAACCATTGCAATGTTATAAAACCTATGGGTAAAATATGCTTGTCATGTTTTTAATAGCCTGAATTCAAATTAATTTTAAAGATGCATTATGTGGCTAAAAGTAGAATACATCTGTAAATTGGTAAATTATACAACCGATTTCCTTTCATTGATTTATGATGTGATATAAAGTATTATCAAAGATAAGGTATATTCACTGGTTGAAGCAGAAAAAATTTTGTTCTACACTGGTGTGTTATTGCTACATGAATTATAGTGACTCAAAAGAAAAACTTTAAAATCATGTTTTCTGAGGAAAGTCAGAGGAAGCCAAATGAATCTGCTTTTTCCTGCACATTACCCCAATTATTTTAATTTAGATGGTTGTTAGGGAATTCCCATTGAGGGAATAAAAAAATTAATAGATGAGCCAGGCGTGGTGGCTCACTGTTGTAATCCCAGCACTCGGGAGGCAGAGACAGGAGGATTGCTGAGTTCGAAGCTTGCCTAGGCTACATAGTGAGCTCAGAGCCAGCCCGAACTACAAAGCGAGACCCTGTCTCAAAAAAAAAAAAATTAATAGATGAAAGAAACATAATGAACATAATTGAAAAGATGAATTCTTTTGGCAGTTAAATTTAAGCAAAATGCTTTATGCTTAAAATTAATTTGTTTAATACAAACAAGGTACTTAAGGTTGCTCAATGCAGATGACAAAGACATAGGTAATGATAAGTAATTTAAGAGTTAGGGGTGGCTAGATTCATGATTTTGTTGCTATACGCTATTATCTCACCATCTATTCAAAGCTAAAATTTGTTCTAAATTATACTTACTAGTACGATAACAGAAAATTATGTTGAGTAGCACTTCTGAGGTCTTTTGGTCTATCTCCTCATTTTCTGATAAGAAAATGCACTATCTTTATTTATTTATTTTTTTATTATTTTTTTATTTTTTTTGAGACAGGGTCTCGCTTTGTAGTTCAGGCTGGCTCTGAGCTCACTATGTAGTCCAGGCAAGCCTCGAACTCAGCAATCCTCCTGTCTCTGCCTCCCGAGTGCTGGGATGACAGGCGTGAGCCACCATGCCCGGCACTGTGGTATGTGGTACTGATGACTAGTGGGCGTGAGTCTCCACGCCCAGCATTGTATGTGTTTACCGGGGATCGAACTCCAGGACCTTGCGCTTGCGAGGCAGGCGCCGGAACCACTGAGCTAATCCTCCGGCCCACTATCTTTATTTTTAATAAATCCGAAATGAGAGGATTTAGGTCCCTATCAGTTCAAAGAAAGAATATTTTGGAGTTTGTAAATTTATTATAAATGAAAATTTCAAACACAATTATTAAAGTCTATATATAGGGAACCATCTTGATGAAATTTGAGTCCTTATTAATTTTCAGTTAAAGTCAAAATTCAGTCAGAATGAAAATAGAGCTTATCTTGTTATTTGCACATAATTCAAAACACAACTTACTACATTTTCTCCATTCTAAAAGTTTCTCACTTTTTTTTAATTTTAAAGATTATGATATTAGAATGCAGTTTAAGTGCTACATGTAAATGAAGTATGATACTCCCCATCCTAGCCCAATATTAAATTAATGGTGCACTTCACACTTAACCCTATTTCAAAAATGAGAAAATAAAGTATTTCTAAACATGGAAGTCTCGTTACTTGCATATTCTGCAAGTATCTAGATGAATCTGTCCACAAACAGAATACAGTTGGTCCTGTCAAATCCAGTGAGAATTAAAACACTTCAGAAGAGGGATACTAATAATAAAAATATTTTTGAAAAGACAAAATTAGATTTTGATGAAACACAGATTATAGTTGGTTATTGATTAGACAAATATTTCTGGCTTTCACTGTTTGTTTTGGCTGCTCTAAATCCAAGTAAATAATCATGAGTTTGGATGCAAAAAAGATTCGAATTCTAAGAATGACCTATGAGAGTTGAGAGATTTTTGTCTTACCAGTTTGTCACATGGTCAGCTAACATGGACTTCAATTTCAAACTCTACTTTTGCCTATGTAGTTCACGTGTTGAGTGAACACATTTAACTGACATGCCTTGCAGAGGAGGAAGTAGGGTAAAGTAGAAGTACAAACAATTAGGTAGCCAAGGAGATGTTTAATTGTGCTTGATGATACACGGCAGGAAGGACACAGTGGTGATTGCACAGTTTAGCTAACAGAATATTTACATGGATTACAAAGATGAGATTTCTGTAGACTACTTCCTTAGGAGTCTTCGGTGTCATACATTCCAAAAGAGTGGATATATGTGGAAGTTTATTAGCCCCACGTACTTTGGGTAATATGAACACGCTCCGATTCTAATAGTTACGGAGGCACTGCAAGTGTGCTTTAGGTGAGGGTGAGGGTCGCACAACTCTCTGCCATTCCGGAGTTGTTGGTAGCTACACACCTGTACTCGCCTTCATCGCTTTTTACTAAACTTGTTATAAATAGGTTGTGGAACCCTATGCCACTTTCCTCAGCACTGAATCTTGCTCCTTGGACCAGTTGCCCATCCTTGTACCAGGCAACTGTGGGTCTTGGAGAGCCGCGGACTAGACACTGGAAATAGGCAGCTGTGCCCAGCGGGGCGTGGCGGTCGGAAATGCCTTTGATAAACCTGGGAGGCCCTTCAACCACCTGAAATTCAAAAAAGCTGTCTGCATATTTGCTCCTGAGGACTAATTCTTCCTTCAAACTGCTTAAAGTCACTTTACTTTTCTTTGCCAGTGTAGAAAATGTCTCACCATCTCCTCCCATGGTGAGGAAGCCCCGGCAAATCGCTTCTCCGAGCCCATTCACAGCTCTGCATCTGTAGGTCGCACAATCAGAAGGACAGACGTCCCGAATTTTAAGGGTGTGGCTTCCTCTCTCCTCACTTATCACATATTTAACATCATCCGGCTCAATGCACATGTACTCCTTATACCATTTCACCTCGGGAACAGGGACGCCTATGACGGAGCATTTAAACACAGCGTCAGAATTTTCCGGAATTTTAAAATCACAAATAGGTGTTACAAACCGAGGAGGCATTTCGAACACTTCTAAATCAATCTTTAAATCTCTGTCGCCTTCTACCTGTAAACCCCTTTCTGGATCTACTGAATTCAATGGAAGTACATCGAGACTCACAATCATGCTTTTGTGATCGGGAGTAAATTCGGGAACTGTGACTATTTTTACTTGTTTCTCAAATTCTTTAACATCTTTTTCACTTAATTCGACTTCCAGGACGATTTCTTGAGGAGAAGGTGTCCTCGACGAGGTGGGGTTTTCCAGATCGAACTGCATGACATGCTGGTGTGTCACTGGGGGGAGAAGCGCCACCGCTCGGTCTTCTTGGGGAATTACAAGCACCTTCGCAAAGCTCTTGGCTTCCCCTATGATGTTCACAGCATGGCACATGTATTCTCCCCCTTCTTGCTGTTGAATGTTAGAAATTTCCAAGGAGCACACATTACCCACCCTTTCCATTTTGATTCTCTCATCTGGCTCAAGCAGAGATTTGTTTCGGTACCATTTCACACCGGGCACCGGAAGTCCTTCCACTTCAACAATGAAGCCTAACGTTGTGTGTTCATATATCTTCCTTTTGGTCAGAGGCTCAAGGAAAGATGGAGGCACTTCATTGTCTCTTGGTTCAATGGCTTCATTGGGCGTGCCAAACGAATCAGAGCGCCATAGCTCATAAGCAGAACTCCTGTCTTCCGTTGGTGTATGGAATTGTTCAGTTGGTATACTATCTGCCCTGTCTAGTTTTGACGGGTGCATTTTTACATTTCTAGTCGGGTTTGGTCCTCCAGTAGGAATAAAATCTCTCTCTAGTTTCTCACCTGACGGAGTAGAAAATCTCTCTAGAGCCTCTCCTGGGGGTGTAGAGAATCTCTCCAGAGCCTCTCCTGGGGGTGTAGAGAATCTCTCCAGAGCCTCTCCTGGGGGTGTAGAGAATCTCTCCAGAGCCTCTCCTGGGGGCGTAGAAAATCTCTCTAGAGCCTCTCCTGGGGGTGTAGAAAATCTCTCCAGAGCCTCTCCTGGGGGTGTAGAGTATCTTTCTGCTACCTCACCTTCAGAAGGTGTCGAGTATCTATCAGCAACTTCCTCTAAAGGTGAACTTTCTCTTTCAATAGCCTCACTTCCTGAATTTGCTGAGGATTGTTTAGTGGTATACAAGGGATTAAAATATAAATTGGGAGACTTTGGAGATTCAAAATGTTCCACAGATGATGGTGGGGTATAAAACTGATCTAACTCAGAGATTTCTTCACTGCTTGTACTTCCTACATCAATTGAAATATCAGATTCAGGAGAATATGGGCGACCCAGTGAGTCCTGTCTTTGGTTGTAATATTCATACACAGTGTTGAAAGTGACTTCTTCCACCTCCATTGAAGTGATGGATTCGCTCTGAACAAATTTTGGCTTGTGTTTGATGTCTTTAATTTCGGGTACCTCATGTTTTCCAGCAGCAAGTAAATATTGGGTTAGAGAGGTATCAGATTCCATTTCTTCTGTCTTAGATGTCTCATCCAATTTAGAAAGATTTTCAGAAAAACAAGTTTCTATCTCCTCTCCTTCTGTTTTGGAGAAAGAAGTTTCCTCTTGTATTTGAATGTCTTCATAACATGTTCCTTCTCCAGAGGGGTCGATCTTTTCTTTTATTTGTTCTGGTGGATTTTGTTGTTCTCCTGTCATCAAGAACGGCAAGTACTGACTCAGGGAGAGCTGCCTGTGGACCGTGTCTGCTTCTTGAATGTCACCTTGGTGATTTTCCCTGGTCTTATCTATATTTTCCTGTGTTTCGTCCTCTTGTCTCTGGCCTGAGGCCAACTCTGCTTCCAAAGTGCCCTTTTCTTCCATTCCACAAACTTCTGACAGCTTTTCCTCACTTGCTGCTTTTTTCAAATGTGCGATGAAATTTCCATCTCCACTTTCTAGACAACTGCTTTTCTCAGACACGTCGGGTTCCCCTATGTTGACGGATGGTGTTGGAAATGGGGCCACTGATTCATTACTGACTGTGTCACAGAAAGGCTTAAGAGAATGAGCTGGTTTTAACATTGCTATATTTTGTTCCTGTTCATGCTGGATTTCTTTTTCTAAATAAAAAGAATTTTTATCAATATTGATTTTTTCCACCAGCGTTCTGTTTGCAAACTCCAAACTGGGAGAAATTGCTTGGCTAGTAAATATATCACCTTGCACATTTTGAGAAGTATTCTGAGTACCAGATTGTAATGTTTCAGGGCCAGGAACTTCTTTATTATGTGTTTCCTGCTGTTGTCTCATTTCTTGCTCTTGGAACTCCTTAGCTGAGTCCTCTATATGAGAATACATTTGTTTTAAATCAAATACAACATACTCTGCATTATTTGTTTCCCAAACAGGATGCTGGATTTTCAAATAAGTTTCTTCTGCTTGACTGCAACCTAAATTTTGGAATTTTACATCTCCATTTTCTCCTTGTGCGTGCAATTGCTTTAGGTCAGATGTAATAGGTGTTTCACATTCAGTCTTTTCAGAAACTGCAGACTGAGCTACAAAACCTATTTCAGTCTGGTGTTCCCTCTCTTGGACTTCAAATTCCTTGTATGTTTCAGAGGAAAGCAGTTTCAAATTCATCACAATGTTAGATGAATCTGGTTCTATGTTCGAAGACGTTTGCTCTCCCTGGTGCATATTTGCATTTAGATTACTTGAGCTTGATTCTCTTTGCTTTAATGAAAAGTCTGTGTCATCAGGCTTCCTTTCGGGAGCAGTCACAAATGATTTCTTGGTAGGTCTTTTTTCTAGAGCTCTTTTTTCTACTTGCTGTAACTTTTCAAATGCGATGATTCTATGCTTTACTTTTTTCCCTGGATAGTATCTTTCTTCATCAAAAGGTTCTTCATAGGTAATGATAGATGAGTCCTTTGTATTTTGAACTTTGCCAGAAGTTCCACTGGTGTGGATATCCTGTAAATAATCCCTTTGGACATATGCTTGAACATTTTCTGATGTACCAAGATTTCCAAAATCATTTCTTGCCTCTTTCCTAATATTGACTTCACTGAAATCACCTGAATATGGATAAACAGAGCCCTCTGTTTGGTGCAGATTGGATTTTTCATTCACATGTTCCTCTTTTGGTTCACCTGGGCATTGTATGATTTTAGCCCTGAGAGGCTTGTAGATGTGTGCAGATCTAGAAGCATGCTGCATAAACTTCGGGAATTTTTCTCTGGAAATTGTACAATGTACATGCTCTTTTTGGTCTATCTGCTGAGTTGTTTCAAGCGTTTGAAAATATTCCTTTATGGAATATTCTTTTACACTTGACTGGGGAATAAAAGGATGTCCTGGATAATCATAAAAATGTGCCCTTACAGAATCTCCCTGAACTTGTACCCACGGATCACTGGAATACTCTGCACAAATCCTGCCTCTGTTTCTGAGTTGACTATAGTCCCTGTAATGGATAGGTTCCACTGTTAGATCTAAAATACTCTCAACTGTGCCTGAATCATTCTCAGCAACACATCTATATCTTCCAGAATCTCGGGAATCAACATCATTAACATATAATTTGTAGCTACAATTAACTTCTTCGAACTGGAACTTTTGATTCTGCGTTAAAAGGACTCCGTGCTGGAACCACATTACGACTGGCTGAGGCTCACCAGATATTAAACATTCAAGTACTATGGAATCTCCTTCTCTACACCTGGCAGACCTTGGCATTTCCTGTAACATTTTCGGTGGTTCATTAGTAATATCAGAGGAAAATATAAACTTGTGTTTTGGTGACTGAGTAGCTTTATCTCGAGGTACTGATTCAGGCTCTAGTTGCAATGTTTCTTTCAACTCTTTATCCTGTTCTGGGGTCGGAGTGGCTGCTGTTATCTGAATTTCTACAGGGAAGGGAAGCAGTTCCACATCAGCAGAGGTTGGATCTGGTGGGTTGGTTTCTAACATATGGAGATGTGCCTGGCCCTCTTGACTCCGAGATGGACGAGGGCCTTCTGCTTGATCAAACACCGAAGCCAGCTCCTCTTCCTCATCAGTGTAGTCATGGAGCACGGGGACTTTAGGTGGGTGGACATCATACCTTTGTTTTGCACACACTCTAAGTATACCTGTTGTTTTTACCATTCCGTATTGGTTAAACAGCACACAGGTCACAGAACCTTGATTTTGAGGATGAACAGAAGAAAAAGTTAATGTTGAATAATTTTCTAAAGTGTGAATATGAAAGCCTTGACGACGTGGGATGGGCATGTCATTGTGATACCACGTCACGATGGGTTGAGGATATCCTTCAAAATGACACACGAACTTGCAACTGTCACCTTCATAAACTTCTTGAGATTCAATTTCTTGAAGAAACAAAGGTGGGCAACGTTGTGGACAGTTTGGGAAAGAACTGTCAGAAAATCTTGTCAATTCTTCCTCATGTTGAGCTTTGAATTCATCGGTTTTTGTGGAAGCAGAGTCTTGTAATTTTCTCAAGTTATCTTGTTTTACTCTTTCACTCTCAATTTTTCCTCTTTCTTTAGTATTTACAAATGTATCCAAAGATTCACCGGCATATGGCATGTGAACTTGGGATATCTTTTCAGGAGTCTCATATATTTCCTCATTCTTATATGTGTTAATCATGTATTTTGATGAATCCCTTATTGTGGTGTTACTCATAATTTCTTCGTACTGTCCCTTTGATTGTACATTTTCATTTACCAGAACATTGCTGCCTAAATAATCTTCCAGTGGACTTTCTTCTCTCTGTGCATCTTGATTCAGTCTAACTTCAGTGTGGATACTTTCTTCCTCAACCGTAGTATGAAAGCTGGTGGGAAGTTGTCCAGATTCTAGAATTTGATCTATTTGTTCTGGAAGGGCGTATGGATTTTGGATAATGACTTCAGGTAAATTATCCCTGTTTTCGGCTAAATCGGGCACAGATCTGCTCTTAATTTTCTCTCTAGCAAACAGATTTTCTCTCTCACTAGCTTCACTCTGCAAAGTTCTTAAATTTATTTCAGATGTTGTATCTAAAAGAGATAATTTCCTTTTCTCCACTAATATTTTTCTAGCCTCCCGTAAACGCTGCAGCTTCATTTTGGTTTCCTCATCTAGGAAAATTTCCCCGACATTAAGGCACCCTCTTATGTCGGGTGTGCTTTCTAAATATTCTTCATCACATGTGTAACCTGTTTTCTTTCCAGCACTTACTCTATTAAAATGTATAGTTCTCATCATTCCCTTTCGCTCCATGTCTTGCTTTTTATTAAAAGGAGAGCCAGTAAATCTAAGGTCAACCTTTATCCTGTCTTGTTTCTTTTCGACTAAACCCTCTGTGTTTTCACACGTCTGTTCTGCCCTTTTCAGAAATTCTAAATATCTCTCATCTTGCCCCTTTTGGATAACAAGCAAGGATGCAGTTGATTCCGCAGACCCTTCACTATTCATTGCTAATAACCGGTAATTTCCAGAATCTCTGAATTGGACCCTTTTGACCTCTAGACTGGAAGAATGATGGTGTAAATCACTCTCCGTCTTTATAACCCGGCGAAGACCTGTTGGGATGGGCCGACTGTTATGAAACCAAGTCATTTCTGGAGTTGGGCAGGCAATTAATTTACATGTAAAGACAGCAGGTTCTCCCTCTAAAACGTATTTAAACATGAGTCTTTGAGTAAAAGAGGGCTTGAAGTACTCAGGCCAGGAACTTGTGGATGATATTCTCTTTGCATATCTTTTAGCTGAAATGGAGCTGTGGTCTGTGTCTTCAGAATCTGAAAAGGCATCGCGTGTGTCTCTGTCTGAACGTTCAGCTTCCTCCTCAGAGAATACCTCTGTAAAAAATAGTATAAAGGATTTTAGTATCTTCCATCATATTTGAAAAGTTGAAAATAAATTAAATTGCAAAGTAGGAAATGAAATAAAGTGCATGCTACAGATTCTCACAAATCCATAAGAAAATTCACTCACCATATTTGTTCGAATAAACGCAACACCATGCTCTGTCTAAAAGATTCTGACACGAAAATCGTTCGTTGTCTGGTCTTTTCTTCAAACTGTTGAAATTTCTTCTTGAACAAGCAAAAATGCATTTCAAAATAACATATTCCTGTGCATATTTGTTTTGAGGGCAGGCAAACTCTGTTGTTCTGATAGCTAAGAGGGAAATCTTACCTGACTTGCAGAGAGTGGAATAAACGCCCTTTCTCATCCTTTTTGAAGTTTAAATTATATTTTTGAGAATAAACTATGTGAAAATATATACACGAACTGTAACCATAAATAATTAGCTAAAATGCAACGAGAAGGCGTTTATTCGAACTAATACAGCCATAGAGTCACAATGTTATGCAAAGAAAAGCAGGCAATAAGGATCACATGAAATAGCTATCTGCAAGCCAGTGTAAGAGACATATCAATGTTAAAGTGATACATGTGCATGAAGTGTAAACCAAGAATGGGAATGTGTCATTTTCACACACCCTAAATATATCCGCATTTCCATCATAATTCATTCGTGACATTGCATTCTGAGAATGATAGTTAGGTTATTGTCTATTGTTCAGTTCAGTTCACCATGACTTTGAAAACAAAGTTCTACTTCATGATTTCATGCATTAAGATGACAACTGTTCATAATACACGCTTTGGAAAATGGCTGCAAACATGAACATGAATATAGTTGATATCATTTAAAATGAAGATTTTTGAATCACCATACAACAAATTACTATAAAATGCATGTAACCATCAGCATACTAAACCAGGCATGCAACATAGTAATATATACTCTAAGAGATATATTTGTACATCTATGTCACTTTTCTCAATAATACTAAGAGAAACAAGGCAGTTCAAGGATTCTATTAATCCTTCAGAATATTTGGATCTCACATTCATTATAACAATACCTTTCATCTCCATTTCAACCTGCTGTTCAATCCCTTCATATAGCATTGACTCAGGGGCTAAAATGGAAAAAAGGAAAAGAGATTTTAGTGACTAACTGCATGTACTTTCTGCACCAAGTCATGATTTACATGATTAAAACTTTATTATAAAAACAGAAAATTACACCTCCCAATTCATCGAAAAGTCCATGCCAAACAAATCAATGGGCTAATAAAGTACATGACAATGTTGGCAGAAAGATTCAAAACATTTTTCTTTTAGGTTCTCTAAGAAATTTCATTTTTAGTCCTATAATTTGCCATGCCTTTACATGCATTCAGAAAAGCAATCCACAAATTAAGGAAAAAATTTTAAGTGCTATTGACTCAACACTGGCTCTGAGATAAAATCGCAGTGAGAAGGACCATGCATTTTCCAGCTTGCCACTTTTAGTCGATGACTGTTGTAAGTCTTTGCTATGGAAGATATATATCAATGTTAATGTGGTACATATGCCTGAAGTGTAAAACAAGAATAGGAATGTATCATTTTGTTAATGAATTCTTCTTCACTTTGGACCATGTTTCTATGTTTAAACTACACAAAGTCCCTTCTACATCGAAGAGTGAAACAAAGATGACTCAACTCAAGCTTATTTTATTATATGGGGAATAGGCATAGCTTTTCCATTCATGGTCTCTGCAGCAGCTCCCTGGAGAAGGCTGGGGTTGTTAGACAACTCTTGTTCTTTAGCCCACATGGCTCTGTGTGAGTGGACGTGACTCAGCTTCTTAGTTCCTTATGGTCTTTGGCATGAAGTTAATGACCAACTCGAAGTTATCTTCAGTGATTCTCTTCTTCCTTCACAGGTGGTTTGTATTTGCGATTCTCTGAGTGTTTTAAAATTTTTAGTGTTTGAACCAAGAGTAACTTTTGTAACTGCTTTGGTTTGGGATTCTTTTTGTAGGTAAGAATAAAGTTAGGAAAGATATAAAGTAGCTATTTGTAAGAGTAAGAGACGTGGTGAAAGCAAAGAAGACGGAATGTTATTAGAATGAGAAGGAAAGGCAGCGCGTTAGTCCCAATACTATCCTAAACTCTGTTCGGAAAGCTTCACAGGGTTATGCCCTCACTTGATCTTGGGGAACCATTATGTGGCCCTATATGAACTTACTAGGCCAAAATAAAAAAGGAACACATAAGTAGTGGCCTTGTGTCAATCACGAGATAACTATCTGATCTTATATTCTTCAAATATCTAAACATTTTTTAATGTTTTAAGTACAAATCAGGCATTGTGAAATTGGGAAAAAGTAGACTTTGCTTCAGGAAACACTTTAATGATTTAGAGTTGAGTGAATTGAGATCCTGGAGCAAAAATGACCAACTCAAATCTCCTCTGCAAACATGACATTTAAATGCTGTACTCAGCGCTTTTCTCTCACCTCCACAATATAGTCAACTTCCAATTACACATCGCAGCAGAGATTGTCAAGGCTGTCCCCAGATGACGTGTAGACAGCATCTCCAGAGCAACAGTCATTCTCTGATCACCGCTAGCCAGAGGCTGTCATGAGTTTATGGGGCACTGCTCTGCATGGTGAGCTTTCCCACCGTTTACAAAATGGCCCTCCATTTTTGAGATTTGGCCTTCATAGGCTATGGATCCAGAATTGGGACTAGGTAAAAAAAAAAATCTCAGACTAAGACAGTAAATGACAACTTTTTAGTGAGTCGGTATGACATACACTGGGCAGGAAGGATGAACATGGTTTCAAAATTCAATGCAGAGGTCAATTCCAGGCGTGGTGGCTCAGGCCTGTAATCCCACAACTCAGGAGGCAGAAGCTGGAGGATTGCTGAGTTCAGGGCTTGCCTGGGCTACATAGTGAGCTCAGGGCCAGCCTGAACTACAAAGCAAGGCTCTGCTCAAAAAAAAATCAAGGCAGAAGTGATTGTGTATGTAAGCTGCACTGAATTGTCCCCTGTTCATCTCTGACACCCCAACAACTGGGGGGCCAGGATCAGAGAGGAACTCAAGGCCACAGCTTGCTAAGACCCCTGGAGACACCTGACTTTATGCCAGCAGCTCTTTCTACGGGGTTCAGACAAGTGCCCTTGCCCTCAGACACACAGCACAAACTTCTAATACTTGAACAATTTTCCCATCCTGTTAATACTGAAGAACAAAGGCCAAGGAAAGACAGAGAAGTTATCCTTGCCCAGACAAGTTTATCTGTGTTCTTCCACATATAATGGAGAATCAAGTACAATAAAGACACAATAATGGTCTTTCCCTGAGAAAGTTCTACAATTCCAGGAGAATTCAAGCATAGAAAGGGAGTATCGCTTATTGAAAAACATCTACAAATTACTAAGTTTGGTCCAGACAGAGCCTCAGTATTTTCAGCACACAGTTTTCTATTTTCATGGCCTCCTTTTAAATAACTATGTTCTCTAGATCTGAAATGAAAAGGTAGACAGTAATTGTTGAATCTCTTACTATAAACTTTGTGTTTTGGGTTTTTTTGTTTTTGTTTTGTTTTTTTGAATCAGGCTCTTGTTAGGTAGTTCAGGCTAGCCTTGTTTCACTAAGAAGCTCAGACTGGCCTTGAACTTGCAGGAGGAATCTTCCTGTCTCAGCCTCCCAAGTGCTGGGATAGCAGGTGTACACTATCTCATCTGGCTAGATTATTGTTAGAGTATTAGAATAAATTTAAATTTAGCATAGTACCAGGCCCAATAATAAGTACTTAGCAAACTACACATGTTAGCCTTCTTTGGTATGCCTTCTATATGCACATTTGTTAAATATTACTATAAGTCATAAACCATAAACTATAAAGCAGCATGTATGAAATAAACCTCAACTTTCTGAACCTAGAAAATTAAACTTCATAAATCTAGGGTGGAGAGTTAAATTTTAATCAAATTTGGCCAATGGCTTGGTCTACTTTCCTAAGCCATTTATGACTAGAATGCTAGATATAGTCTAATTAACATATTTACCAATTCAATTAGCATGGTTGCATAAAACTGCATTAAGCAATGAAGATAAAATGGAGTAAGTCATGGCTAAAATGTTAAATAACCACCTTCGATGCTTAGCCCTGCTAAGACTGTCCTTTCTCCACAGATGCTGTGTACAATGAAGCTATAGAGACCTTGGTGTATCAGCTAAACACTGTGTATGACAAGAAACTGAATATTTCCATTGTGTGATTGCTTCACTCTCTCGGAATCCTCTGCCTTTACACTTCCATAAGTTTAGGTTACATTAATCAAAGATTTATCTTCCTAAATACAGCGGAATTGGGTGGTGCCACCACACTTCACAGTGAGGGCTTGAGGTCGCAGGAGGATCTTGGGCTCCTCACTGACTCTTCAGTGTGTTGCTCCAATAGTTCACTGCTTTTCTCAGACTGTGAGAAGGGCACAGTACGGTGCACCTCTGTCTCGCGGACAGACGCAGCCGCGTGGGCGGAACTCAGACACACTTTCAAAACCTGGCACTTCATATTCAGATGATGATCCTTGGAATGACTTAATTTCCTTTTGAGATATTTTGCTCTCCTCCTTTGTGAGAGAGGAATCTGCCACTGTCTGGGACTTGGTGGACTCTCTTACATCTTTCCCAGAACTGTGCCTATCTAGGACTTGCATAACTTTCCCAGAACTGTGCCTATCTAGGACTGTATAACCAAGTGACTATGATCTAAGCTTTGTCACTTGGCTGGGTTAGTAGCACCGAATATCATGAAAGGCAAGATGAAAGATATCCCCATCCAGGCTGCTCTGGGATGTCAGGATCACAGAACAGAATACTCATCCCCAGAGCCCCAGTGGTCAGTGGATGATAAGCCTCAGGTGGGTGCCATACAGTGGTGGCCCCTCCCTTCTTTTGCCACTGCAGCTGTACAAAATGACATGGTCTGTCTTCTTTCCCTCACTTTATTTTTAGCTGACCATATTTCTGATATCATTTATCTTCCCTTTATCATATAGTCTACAAATAGGTCATTTGACAATGCGATGTTGTTTAGAAAAACAAAAACACCAAGCAAAGTTGATGCTTAAACAAAATAATGACTGAGTCACTAAAGAATAGAGCACCTACTTCAGTGCAGTTGAAAGTGCACAAATCAACCATACTTGCGGGCTTGGGGAGATTTGCTGGATGTTACTTTATTAGTAGATTATGGACGGGCTCTACTATGCAATGACACAAACAGCAGACTCTTGTTAGTAACAGGGGGACTAGAAGGTATGCAGCAAATCAAAGTCCTTGAAGCATGGTGGCCTTTACCTTTTGGAGTCACTGTGAGGGTAGCTGCACAAGTGGTGTCCCCAGCACTATTGGCTGCTTTGCAAGAGTACTGCCCAGCATGCTCTGAGTAAGCATCGACTATAAGCATTAAAGCCATGCCCGTGGACTCCTCAAAATGGAAAACTACATCTTTTGTTGGTGCAATTGGCTGCTGGTTATGAAACCACTGGATGTCTGGCTTGGGAATGCCAGAAACCCTTGCATGAAATCTGACTGTCTCCCCGCTGTGCACCCTGAGGCTTGA
Source organism: Thryonomys swinderianus (assembly GCA_004025085.1). Taxonomy (NCBI): domain Eukaryota; kingdom Metazoa; phylum Chordata; class Mammalia; order Rodentia; family Thryonomyidae; genus Thryonomys; species Thryonomys swinderianus. Next base: position 92,354 of record PVIC010001185.1, read on the forward strand.
CAGAGGCTGGATGAAGAAGGGCTTTTGGCCAAGGGCCTCCTTCTTAAATGAAACTGATGAAGAGACATGCCATTGGGAGTTGGATGTAACTTCTTCAAATTTGCTAAATCCTGAAAAGAAGCATGCCAGTTTTTAATGTCTTTCCCTGCATTGAAACCAAAACTCACTTGGCGATGCATCGTACATTTCAGGGATGGATTCGAACCTGGTCTGAGCCTAACGCTTTCTGTCTCATGACTGAGTCAGTCACACAAGCTCACTTCCATTCCCAGATAGGCAAGCTGAGACCTGAATGGGTCAAGGAACTTCACTGTGTTGTTCATGGAGGTTATAGTGGAGTGTGCAGTTGGGTTTAGGTATTAGTTTTTTTTTTTCTTTCTTGGTTCATAAAACAAGCATTTTCATATTGTAAACCTCTTTTCATTCATTATTTAAAAAAATCTAACTATAGCACCTAAGAGTAAAGAAAAAACCAGAAGCTTTCTTAAGTCCTTATGTGTGTTACATATTTAATTCTACATAGATTACTCACATCCAGGGGCTGTAGTCTGATTGCACAAAAGTATCATTTGCCTTGTCTTGAACTAAAGGGGCCTTGTGACTGAGGAAGTGTTTCTGATTGCAGTTCAGGAGTCCCCAAAACAGAAACATTGAAACCACTTTGACCTTCTACACTCAAGTGATGGTAAATACACCCGGCCTAGGAACTGACCTGAAACTGTCCGCTGCGGCTCCTGTGAAATTATAATGGTGTCAACACAATGAGAACATAACCCTGCAGGGTTTTAAGAAGTATGAAATATTTTCATCCTAGCTAAACGAGAAAGCAAATTTAGCAGTTGCTTCGGCGTCACTCTGATACGTGCTGATCAGGAAGCATGAATGGTCCTGTGACAGATCAGCATCACAGAACTTAATGGGGACAAAGCAGGCCACAATAAAACATGATGGTCTCTCATTCAGAAAAAGAAGGGGTAAATGCGGAGCAGGAGCACTTATACAACGTGGAAATAATTAGTTGCATTAACGGAGAATGCTTGGACCAGTTACGATTTATGTGAAATCTTTAGTAACCGTTACCGGCCTTGTGGAATTAGATCAGTATTTAAATGCAGCTCTTAGAGCGGCTTTACTGTACCTTCCAGTCTCAGGTTGGCTGTGCTTGACACTTGGCCTACAGCGTTACTGGCAACGAAAGTGTAGGTGCCTTCGTCTTCTGGATAAGCTTCAGCAACTTCTAATTGGTAAGTGTCTTCAAACTGGGTCATTTTGAAGAACCTCGATGGCTTGATTTTCTTGTCTTTGCTGTACCAAGATACTTTTAGGTCTGTTTCACAAAGGAAAAAAAAAAAAGACATATATTTAAATCTCAAAAATGAGCAGATTTCTAAATTTAATCTCAAACGCGATGAGAGATTGTAGGCCTCGCTTCTTGTTATGTGCCACTGTAAGATTTCTTTTTATCTTCAAGAAAGGAATATGGCTCCAGAAAAATCTAGCTTGTTTTACTATTGAACTAGTTGTAATGTTTAAAATGGTAGAATTTTAGTTGTATTCTTTTAATGCATATGAATGTCATGGGTGGAAGCAAGGAGAGGATTGTGACATATCTGCAGTCCTTGAGAAAAAGCGCTCAGCCATAGTCACTACGAAGGACTGGGTCTGGGCTGGTGATTATGTTCTGGGAGAGAAACGAAAGAAAACCTCCAATTCTGCTTTGCAGAAAGATCAGTCCCAAAGAGAACAGAGAAGACCAACATCCTACGAAGTCTAAAATAGACACCTCTGAGTCTTAAGGAAAACAAACTATAAGTTTTTGATGGTGTGTTTAACTCGTTCACACGCATAGATCAGTGTATGTGGCACAAATGAACTGAAAATGATCTTTAAAACTGAGAGAGAAAAACGTATGGAATTTGGGTATCTTAGACACATTGAACTTGTTTCAAATTATCAGTTATAATAAATTACAATGCAACTATTTCCATAAATGAGCTATCTTAATAGAAAATAAAACACAAATCAAGCATAAAGCAAATCATTATCATGGTTCATGTTTTAAGGTGGTGTGAGTTTTAAATCTAGTTTATTTTTAAAATTTAGTTGTTTTAATTGCCAGAGTCAAAGCCATTCATTTTTTGGAGTGCAGTCACTACCCTAATCCCTTATCTCAATTCTGGCCGTGGGGTTCCTCCAGCAGCCCAGTTAGTATTTTGACTTCAATGTTCATATATGAAGATTCCCTTGCTTCGTGGTAAAGTACAGGTTCTCTGTTTACAGAAACAAAGCTTTTTGTTCCTTACACAGCAAGGAAGCTTTGAAGGTGGACCCTTAATTGTATACCTTGCCATTGCGTGACATCAGATACCTCATTTAACCTCTCTGGACCAGTCTTCTCTTCGAAAAATGGCATACATAATAATTCACAGCTGTTCATCACACAAAAGTGCTGTGAGGATTAAGTAACCTAACATGCAAAAGGCTACCGTGTCAGTCATTAAAGCAAGAAGGTCTGAAATACAGAGGGGATCAGGAGTATCTCCAATAATGCACCAAAAGATCAGGACATGTGATACAACAGGTGACACCAGCCCACGGAGTTTAGCAGTCATTCAACAAATTGTGTGTGTGTGTGTGTGTGTGTGTGTGTGTGTGTGTGAGAGAGAGAGAGAGAGAGAGCTTGGTAGCCTCCTTCAAGATTCTCTGCCTGTTCCTACCTATCCCTACAGTTTTTCCTGTGCTGAGCTGAATGAGGGGCCAGAGCATGCAGGAACTGCCCCTGGGTGCGAATAGCCAACAACAAATGGGTCGAAAGGTGAAAGCTGTCCTGGGCCGCTGGGTGCTCCTGGCCAAGCTGCTGCTGCCTGCGTCGCCCACTGGCCTCTCGTGGCCTTTTCATCGTCCCCTGCTCCTCACACTGCTTGGCCTCTAAGTCTTGCTCCTCCTACCTCCTGGCTGCTTCTCCAGTCTACCCTCTTCTTCCTCCTTTCTGCCCTTGCCGAAGGCCTCCTCAGCACACCCCTGGCCTACAGTAATCGTCTCTGCCCTGGTCCCTTCCCCGGAGCCTCCCCTCCCACATCTTTCCACGTGTCCTTTACTCGTCACATCGTTGTTCCTTAAAGACAACCCTAACTACGTTATTAAGCGCCTTAGAAGGTCTTCCGGTGCCTCCTCAATGTAAGTAAGATGAGTCTAAAATCCCAACAGAATGCTCGGTGGCAGGATCTGGCCATTCATGCCATCTCTTTCCAGCCAGACTTAAATCACTGTCTTCAGCCCATAAAGTGTTCTCTAAAGCTCCTGCGACTTCGTGGACTTCACTCACTCTGTGCTCAACAATCCTTCATCCATGCTACTTTCTCCATGTGCTTCCCAGACAAAATACCACGTATACGGACTGTCGCAGCACTCAGAACCCTGGCACCTATCTTGGCGCATGCCTCTCCTCACCTGTGGGCTGAGCTCTGGAATGTACGTGTTCCAGTCTGGCGACCCCCCGGCACCTACTGTAACATCTCAACAGTGGGAGCATAATATACACTAGTAGAATAAAAATGAAAATATACTCAAATAAGCACTCAAAATATCCCATTTCTAGACTAGTTACCTATCATTTTACTACACAGCTGTTCCTCTATGTCTTCAAATGATACTCATTCCCTGCAGAATAAATTTAGGAGGAAGCTGGCGTTCCAAATTTAAAAATTCTTCTTTGTTTAATTTCTTCTACACCAGAAGGTGGCAGCAGAGACCTTTGACCGACAACATTTTCCTTTAAAAAAGCACCACCGGGTTGCTAGGAAGCATGTTTTATGTAAGGATTGAGTAACCAAAAACCACAAACGACCAAGTCCTTTGAAGACTTACAGTGTCTGCCAACGCGAGGGAAGAAAGGGCTGCATTTAGGTTTTTAGGCACTATCTGGTCAGACTGCATTGGTATATTTTCAGTCCGTGGGAATTTTCCTTATGTGATTTGGCAAACTACGGAAAGTTTAATCAATTTAATTTCCACTGTACAGAAAATAAGTCTGCAAAATGCTAAAAATTTCTACTTGTGTATAAATATTACCATACATGGAATTACTGATCTCATGAGTTTCTAAGACTGGTTCAAGCATTTAAAGATTATCAGCCAGGCAGAAAATTCAGAGAAAATTTATCTTTCTCTCCTAGAATTTTTTTTT